>JADRCH010000063.1:3466247-3496017 GCA_019843965.1 Rhynchomys soricoides | reverse complement strand
TTCTTCTTCTTCTTCTTCTTCTTCTTCTTCTTCTTCTTCTTCTTCTTCTTCTTCTTCTTCTTCTTCTTCTATTAGTAACAAAATGCTCTTAGTGCTGCTGTGGCTTATATAGACACCAGGCAAGTGCTTAGGATAATAAGAAAGATCCTAAATACAAAGAAATTTGGGAGAAGGAAGGAATGGATGCTGCAGCCACAGTGGAGGGTTCTGAGACATCTTCTGGAACACTGGAATGGAATCCAAAAACCTGCAGTTTCATAAAAGCAACAAAGAGACTAGCAAAATCACCAAAAGGAATTTCTTCAAACCCCCAAAAGTCAATCGCGAGTTCCAGGAACATCATTCAAAAAGTGATTATTTCTACAAGATGCTAAGAGACATGGTGCCTACAGAGGGGCTGTGCTCAAAAGAGCAGTGTTAAGTACAGTTAAACAGGGTTCTCTGCTGCAGAGTCTTTCAGGGCTTGTAACATGTTACATATTCATTGTCAACAAAGTAGTTTTTAATTGACCACAGATCCTTTTTGTAATCGTGTTGTAGAGATGTTTGAGGTATTTTCTGCATTATAGTCTCAAGAAATACCCCTGGGGGAACAATAAGCAGTTCTGACTGGAAAGTTGCACACACACACACACACACACACTGGAAGTAGGCTCTCAAGAACAGTCATACCTAAGAGAATGTCCTAGAAGCTTGCTCAGTTTAATGAAATATGGTAGGAAGTACTGATAGGAGACTGTTGGGGTTTTTGAAGATTGAAAAGGATGTTTAGCAGAAATATTTCTTAAGCAAATTACACAGAGGTGCACCATAAATTAAAATGATGAATTTAACATTAAAACATAAACTTCTGTAAAACAAACAAAAAAAAAACATTAATTAAGTTGAAAGTGTAAGACAAACTATGAGAGGTTGAACAATACCCATATAATCAACAAAGATCAGTTACCAATATGTTTGAGCTGTCAGGATCATTGCCTGAAAATAAACAGACACTCAAATTATCAGTAGATATGGGAAAGATGTTCCCCTTCCAAACCTGTTAGGGAAAAATAAGTGGAATTGAAATCATAATAGATTTAACCTCATGCAAAGGAACACCTAATGGTGATTCAGGGGTGAGCAGGGCTAAGATACTCGGGACCCAGACCCAGGGTCTATATGCTTCCAAATGGCTTTCTATGTTGCTAGAGGGACTTGAGAACCATAATTCACACTTCTGTTATCAAACGTGTGTGGACTTTCCTCATAATACCTATTGTGCTGACTACACTCTCATTGGATTTCTATGAAGCCAGGTATGGCAATACACACTTACAACTCCAACCCTGGGAAGACAGACTGGAGGATCAAGGGTACTCTAAACTACACAGTAAAACTCTGACTGAAAACAATCACAAAATACCTACCTACATCCATGGATTCTACTAGTACTCAGAGTCAACACCTGACTTTTATCTGGCTAGATCATCCTCTCTAAGAAACCAGACACCTGTATTGCAGCTAGGACACTTGCATTTCTAGTCTAAATTGGCACCAGCCTCCTCCCTTCAATGGCTTAGCCAAACTTGCCTAGGAATAGAATACTTAATAGAATTTCTATGAAAAACCCGAAAGAAGATTTTAGAGAGCAAGTCCTTCTCTAGTTTTTTCCAGCTGTTTGGGAGGCCAAAGGCAGAAAGGATGCTAACAGCTAGAACATTCTTAACAAAAAAAAAAATTCTAAGGCAAATACAAAAAAGGTTTAGACTCAATCACAGTTTAGAAAGATAGTTTAGCTGGTAACGCTCATCTGATGAGGAAAGCCTGCTGACCTGAGTTCTATCTCAGGAACCATGTAGAAGTAGAAAGTAAGAACTGATTCTCATAGTTGCCTTTGATCTCCATGCATAAGCCATCACATACATGCACATAATAACAAGTATATATGAACACAGAACTGCATTTACTATCCTGTTGTCTCATTATCCTGTGTTCTAGTCTATCACAACTTTGAGGAAAGATCTGCTCTGGAGAAAGAAATCATTTTTAGTTCTCTAACAGAAAAGATAAATGTCTGGAAGCCCGGAGGAATCCTGTCTGCTACTGCAAAGTAGAGGGAATAATCTCACAAAGGGATGTGTGAGATGAGACCCAAGCTCCACCAGAGACTGGTGGGGCAGGACATTGATTCTGAGTAAAGCAAACAGAGATGCCTAAGCACAGAGAGAAGGAAAGGAACCATTGGGTACAGCAAGAGAGTTGGATCTTTAGCAACCAGCTTTAGAGAAGACCCAGGCAAGACATAGTGGCATAGCAGGATAGGGTCCAGACCTTGATTTCTCTAGTCAGCCTAGCCTGGATTTGAATCCCTAACTACTTACATGACCTTCCTGGACTGCATTCTTTCCTCTTCCTCATTCCCTCTGTCTGTTCAGAGGAGTAAATGGAGCTTCTGTCAAAAGATCGATGAGAGGATTAAACGCAATAATACTGGTAAAATACTTAATTCGGTGCTTGGAATGTAGTAAGCATATTATGAAGATCAAATATATTTGAACATCACTCTGGGCCCCATGAGAAAACTAAAACCAGTGCAGCTATTTTAAACAGTGAGAGCTTAGCAGGAGGAGTGGGTTTTACAGGTCCTATAAAGTTGAAGAAGAAGACAGAGGAAGAGTAGAGCAGCGTGGAGGTTGGCTGCTAGCAAGCATCTTCTGTTATTAGCTCTCCAGGATGAAGAGAAAGGTGTGATGAGAAGGGTGCCCCCAAGCCCTTGCATTCCTTAAAAAGTTACCATGACCTTGACTGTTTAAACAACAGCAATTTCTTTGTCCACTGTCCTAGGGGCTAACTATTAATATTCCAAGTGTTCAGGCAGGTTCCTTCTGAAGGCTTTGAGGGAAAGGCTGTTCCCTGCCTCTCATGGCCTCTCTCCTGGCTTCTTCACAGAGTCAACAGCACTTGCTGTTCCTTGGCTTATCCAGGCATCACTTCAGTCTCTGCCCAGTCACCATGTGGTCTCCTTTTCTGCTCTGTCTTCCCTTATATAGGGAGCAGTCTTACAGAACAGGGCTTTCCCTGCCACAGTATGATTTCATCTTGACTAATTACATCTAAAAGACCTGTCCACACATAATGTCATAGTCACAGAATTATAGAAGTTGGGTTTGAACTTGTCTGTTTAGGAGGTATGTTCCAACCCACCAGAGATAACACTTTAAATGAGAAGCTGACATCATGCAGAAAGGCTAGCAGATTGGCTGAGACTCCTGTGTCTCCTGCTCAGCCAGTGCCTTAGTTACCAGAAGAAACAGAGAGGAAGGGGGAAAAAGACCCTCCTCCATGCTTCCTGCCCTCAGTCTCCCACCAACGCCTCCTGCTGGCCAAAGAGCTAGAATTCAATTGACATAGGAATCTAGGAAACTGTTTTAAAAGTCAGTTGCCTTTCTCCCTCTGTCTGAAACACACAGCAAAGACAGACAGACAGACAGATAATTCATATAAATACTTCAAGATATGGTTGGAAATCCCTCCTCAGTGGGAGTAAAGGGTGGGGCTGAGAGTATTTGGAAGTAGAAAGTGAGAAATGAACAATAAAAGGGGACCAGACAGACACACTTGCTCATTTTGGTGTTGAACTAGCAGAGAAGAGAGACGTTAAGTCAGCTCTACCTTTAAGCTGAAGTGTCCACTCTGAGAACAAGTGGAGGGAGTGGGGTAGAAATAGTTGGGAGGCCAGCTTGGGGGTGGGGGGAAGGTTGGTTACGTTTCTCATTCTTGTGATGAAATACTTGACAAAAGCAGCTTTAGGAAGGAAGCTGATTTTGGCTTTCAGTTTGAGGGTACAGTCTACCTTGGTGGGGATGCGTGGGGGCTGGGGTTTGAGGCAGCCTGTCACACTGCATCAGTCAGGAGTGAACAGAGATGAATATTAGTACTCAGCTCTCTTTCCTCACTTTCTTCAATTCTGGGACCCAGATTATCGAATAGTGTCACCCACATTAAGGGTAGGTCCTTTTACCCCAGGTTACTTAATCTTTATCATCTTTCCTATATGTGCCCATGGACTTATTTTCTCAGTGACCCTATATCCTATCAAGTTGGCAGCCAATAGATTACTATTGGTAGTCACATGAGAATAAACATTGCAGGTGGGCATTAAGCAGGTGTTCTTTTGACACATCGAGGACTCCTTCCTTTGGAGTATTATTGTCTATGTGTGATCTGAGGGGTTGCCATGTGTCATAATTTGCTGACATGAGAGACACCCATTTTAATTTCCACCAATCAGAGTTTATGTCTGTGGACAATGCTGACCTGTCTGTTGACGGTATCCTACAGCTAGCTGTCTGAACAGTCTCCTCAGAGACACTGCAGCAGCACAGGGTCCATGAAGACTCCTGTAGACATAGCTTCCACTCTCCTGCTCTTCTTGCTGTGTGGCCTTAACTTATTCCTATGAAGGTGTTCTCTGAGCTCCTTGAATCTGAGCCACTTGGAAACTATGACAGAAATAATATATGTGACATCAGAAGCAAGATTGCACAAAGCAATATTATCCCAACTGGTCCTTTGTGGGTTTCCATTCTTAGAACCAACCTCCTGTGGAACACAGATACTCTATTATTATTATTATTATTATTATTATTATTATTATTATTATTAATTGATGTTGTTGTTGTTATTAACTCCAAGGCTAAGGCCTACAACAATGAGGCCAGTACCAGAAGCTTTACCACACATTCAAGAATCCTTAGTGCCTATAGAAGGAACTAAAGCTCACAGCACCCAGCACCCAGCACCCAGCACCCAGCACCCAGCACCCAGCACCCAGCACCCAGCTCTCAACTCCATTTGTGCTCCAAGCTACTAACCAATACCAGCTTTCCAGCCATGTGAGTGAACCATAAGGTAAGGGGTGCGTCTGGTCCCCATTGAGCCACAGTATGTTCCATGGAACAGAGATCTCTCATAGCCTCTGAGTTCTGCCCAAAAAGACACAAGTAAAAGTCATAAGTAAAATAAGATTTCACACCACCAAGTCTGGAAGCTGTTGATTTCTGCGCAGTTCTGAATCTCCTTGATTCTGTGCTCCAGCTTCTCAGCTCATTTTATAACCTATTTCATGTCCTGTTGATCAGTTTATTCTCATCCACATTAATGGAGCTTGTTTTCTTTTACTTGTAAGTAAATACCTTGATATTGAGTCCTTTCAAAACTGAGAGAGAAACATCAGAGACAGAGACCCTGAAAGACATTTATTCTGTATAGCCTATAACAAATGAAGGAATTAGAAGGGAAAGTGAGTGTAGACTGAAGGGGCCTGGGGCTTAAGATGAGGCTGGTGAGGAAGGGAAATTACTAGTACTTGTCCCTTAAGCATGTGATATACTGTCTCCCTCATCGGTAAACCAGTAAATGATGGCTCCTGTCTTTAAGCCCCCACAGTTCTTCCTTTGAGGGAAGAAAATGAAATTGAGGCTTAGTAGTTGCTCTTTAATGCTGGTGTCATGCATGGTTCATACCTATAATGGCAGCTTGTGGGAGACTAAGGCTGGAGAATTATGAGTTCAAGGCTAGCTTGGGTTATAGAGTAAGTATCAAGCAAGCTTTGGTTACAGTGTAAGAAATTGTCTCAACAGGATGAAATAATACTGGTGGAAGCTCAATAAAACTCTCCCCCAAGTCATCTAATGTGAGGCCTAATGGATGATTCTCTTCTTAGTAGCAGCAAGAGGCAAGTGTACAGAAGGCTAAGTAACCCAGCTAGAAAAACCCAATAGCAGTATAGGCCATAAGCTTCCATTTGCAAGAAATGAGACTGTACTGGGTAATTTTTATAAACTTGGCACAAACTAGTCACCTGGGAAGAGGGAAGCTCAGTTGAAGAATTGCTCAGCTCAAATCGGCCTATTGACATATCTGGGAAACACTTTACTAATGTCTAATAGAGGTAGTAGGGCCCAGCACACTGTGGGCAGTGACATCTCTAAGCAGGTGAGCCCTGTGCAATATAAAAAGAGTTTCTGAGCAAACCAGTAAGGCAAGTTCTCCTGTGATTCCTGTCAAGTTCTTAGCTTGACTTGGTAGACTTGTTGCCTGTAAACAAAAACTCATTCCTCCACAAGTTGGTTTTGGTCTGTTTTACCACAAAAACAGAAAGCAAACTAGACTGATACCAGGGACACAGAGTATTGTAGCAGTGAATGTGACCATGCTATTTGGGGGTGGGGATACCTGTGAAAAATTTTGGAGCTTTGGGTTAGAAAAGGCCCTGGAATGCTCAGAACTTGAAGAGTCATTATAGGAGCTTGGAAGACAGGAATGCTGAGAGAGGTGCCGATGTCAGAAGCCTGGCTTCCAAAGGGACGTTTGAGAGTCACCCAAAGGCTCTATCAGGGTCATTAGTGTGATGTTTTGAATTAAGGATTTATGGTTTCTGATCGGCTGAAGCTGAAGAATCATCCATGATAAACACGACACCGACATTCCTAAAGTGAAACCTATGCTTAACTGGGAAATTTGATGTTGGTTATTGGGGCTGAATATAAGCAGCATTGGGGTAGAATCTTCTGTGGAGAATTTCCTCAGAAATACTTCCAGGTAAACACATGCACTACAGTTCAGTGTGAGAGCAGCTAAAGGCTGACCTTAGTGTAACAGTCTCCCAACTAATGATGGCTTCGAAGACATGAAGGGGTCACAGAGAACAGCTGAAGCTTGGCACAGTGGAAGGCCAGGAGAGGCCACTGGGGAAACTTTAGTTGCAATAGAGACCTCAGCCTGTCAAGATTCCAGTCCCATAGGGTGAACACAGTGACAAATGTGGAGTAGAAACTGAGCTGAGCCTATGAGACATCTATTTGTGCTTCCAATGACAGAGCAGGAGACATGAGATTTCCAAGTCTTTTTATAGCCCAGAAGATGACGAATGAGTTCCAGATGCCAGACATTGAACTCTGGAATTTTATTTACATTGCTGAATGCTGAGTTTGCTTTGATTTGATTCTAAGTGTGCCACAGTTCTTCCCTCTTAGAATAGGAAGTAGTTAACTTGGTTAGTTGTTGTTGCTATTATTATTGTTGTTGTTGTTGTTGTTGTTTTTATTTCACAAGCATCCATAGTTGAGATACTGTGAATTTTTTAAGAGACTTGGACTTTTGAAGTATTTGGATTTTTTTTTAAAAGACGTTTAAAGTTGTACTGTGTTTTATATTGTGATATTAACATGAGGTCTAATGGACAAACAAGAAAGGAAAGATTATGGTTTAACAGTGATATTTTTGGGTGTTGACCTGACAAAAAATTCAATTGTGCTGATTACTTTTTGTTGACCTTATACAAACTAGAGCCACCCAGAAAGCAGGAACCTTAACTAAACAATTTTCCAGATCAAACTGCCCTGTAGGCCTGTCTGTGAAGCACTTTCTAATTTAAGATTTATTTTAGAGGGCCAAACCCACTGTGCATGGCATCATTCTCCCTAGGCATGTCTTCCTGAGTGCCTAGGAAAGTGGTTGTTCAGGCAGTGACGGTGCACACCTTTAACCCCAGCCTAGGGAGGTGGATCTCTGAGTTCCAGGCCAGAGATATACAAATTGAGTTTCAGGACAACCGGGACTACAAAGAAACCCTGTCTTTGAAAAACAAACAAACAACAAAACAGTATGCATGGTTCCTACTTCAAGCTCCTGCTTTGCTTTCCCTTGGTGATAGGCTACAATATATAAGCCAAATAAACACTGTCCTCCCCTTGTTGGTTTGGCTCAGAGTAATTTATCAAACCAACAGAAAAACTACCTAAGACAGAAACCAAATGGCAGTCCTAGAGACCGAAGAGAAGGAGAATACTTAGAAATCATAGGCATACCGTCCTCAGAATGCACCAAGGTTCTAAGTAATACCCATGTTTCCATCATTGGGTTTTGAGAGGAGATTTGTAAATTGGATAGCACTGGTTAGGCATCCTCTGGTCATAAATAATCATATTAAGAATAATGACAATGGTACCCAAGGTGGCATATACCTTTAAGACTTCCCAAAATAGAGGGAAAGGAGAAAAGGGGGAAAAAAGAAGAGGAAACAGTAAAATGCGGAAACCATTGTAACCATCCCATCAGACCTCATAAAGCATCAAAAGGTCCCGCTCAGAGGTGAGGATGTGCTGATAAAATCTGCTCCCAACCTCTCCACCCCCACCCTTTACAAAGACAGGCAGCCAGGCACCCTAAGGAACCCTCCTTAATTAGTCAACCCATAACAACAGCTCCTGGATTCATGGTTTCCTAGGGTGTAGACTCCCTCCCAGGTCATCCCTGTTCTGATGCTCTTCTGGGACACCTGCTGGAGGAACTTGGAGAAGGACGGGCAGGTGCTCAGCGAGGGCAGGAACACTGGGCAACATCACTAACTTCTATTTCTACCTGGCTTTCAGATCTCAACAGTGTGAAGATGGTAGGTTCATCATAGCTGCGGGGGGATCACAGAAGCTTGCTGAAATCAGTGAGGTGTGGTCAGAGTTACTAGGACCTGCGGTATGGAGGTCTAGGCAAGGGAGAAAGTAGATCTGAGGAAAGCAGTTCTGTGTAGAGATAATATGTGATGGGGGATGCTGAAGAAACCTAGTACTTCGGTTTCTTGCCACCATTCTGTCCGCATGGTCTTATTGAAAATTCCTCCTCTCCCACACCCTCCGGCTCACCATGCCCCATCAGGGTGGGGTGGCCTTCCTGGGAAGAAAATAGAGGTTGCAATGTTTGGCATATTAATTCAGAGCATATGCTCAAAATATTGTTTGCTATGGCTTGTGGGCTTATGATATTTAATTTAAAATAGATTTTCCTAAATAAAAAGAGACTTTACACAGATGGTTGTTAAACACGAACCATTTTTGCTGCTCAAACACTGTTAAAATATAATGCCTTTAAAGCCTTTTCTAGTACCTTGGCCATTTGGCAAGGACGGTGTATTCTGTGGAGATGAAGGCTTGGCATGGTGACAAGATGGCCCATGTGCCATCAGCACAGACGCTATCCTCAGAGCCACTTTTATTTCCAACCATTTGATTGCCTTTTGGTATAGACATTTTCCTTCCTAGAGCTGGAGTTTGATCCAAGAAAGCCTGGTCCTTGGAATCAATCAGCTCAAATGACAGCAGCAAATGCTTTGTGACGTCACCCTGTCCAATAGAAATGTCTGTTTCTACAGCAAATGCCCGGCAAGGTCAGGCCAGGTACTTGCCAACTCTCCGTGCCTCCTCTAAGTGGGAGTAGGAGTTAATGGAGCTGTCCTCTTTGGCTTTTGCTCTCTCTTTCCGTCTTAGCAATGAAGTTTAATCGAAGACTTATAAAACAAACACACCTTTCAATTCATCTCACTAAAGACCATACCAGGAATAGTTCAATATGATTTGTTTGCTTTGCCTGATACATTTAAAATTTTCATTAGGGCAGGGTTACAGTTCAGTGGCAGAGTACATGGCTAGCATATTCAAGGCCCCAGGCTCAACCCCCAGAATCTTTTGGGAAACACACACACTCATCAACAGACACATGAACGCGTGCATGAGCAGGCGCACGCACAAACACACACACACACACACACACACACACATACACACACACAAAATGGCTGTTGATCCCGTAAGTTGCTCATTGTGAAGAACAAAATGAATAGCTGTCAAGGAGAAGAATGGACGATTTTCATTTGAAGGCTGCTGTGCAGAGTGGAATCAATCCGACCAGCTCCAGCCACTGTCTTCTGTCCATCTTTGCTGCCTGGCGCAGGCAGTGTACAAACTGGATTGTAATCCCGAATCGGCTCATACTTCTCTCATCAAATCTGTGGTGTTTGTTTCTTCAAAGCAGTGTCAGCTGCTAAACTTCTGTTCGAAACGCTGACACCTGAGAAATGGTTTTGTGTTAGTTCAGGATAGCCAAGAAAGCTGATAGCAGTTTCTAGATTGTCAGTAATCCTTTCTTAGGATGGCCAGGGGGAAACAGCCCACTTCCTGATTGGGGTTCAAAGAAATGTCGAGGTCCCCAAACCATTGTTCCTCTCATACTGCCATCTGCAATTAGGAAAGCATCAAGGTGGCATGGTTTGTTTTTCTAGTTCAGTGATCTTCAACAACACTTATAATAAGTTTTGAAAGCCTGGGAGGGTGATGGGAAAGAGTTTCATGACTCTGAGTCTGTACCTCCAGAAAACAATGCTAGTTCACAGCCCTGGCTGCTCTGTGGCTTTCTGTGGCTTTGTTTGCGGAGTTATAAACAAAGCTTATGTGAACACAGACAGATCCTGAAATCAAATGGCATAACCCTTTTGCCCCAGAAGTGAGGAATTGTGTGTGCAAGCCAGTTAGAAACCATGGTCCAGGTTGTGGGGAACGTTGTGGGGCCATGACTTAGCTGATTTGAGTAAATGAGCAGAAGCCTGCCAAGGCTTGAATGAGTGAGAGTATCCACCTGGTAAGATTAAGGAAACTAGAAGATACTTTCTCTAGTGTGGGCAAGACCCCAACGGATGCCTTTGCAACTCAATACTGAGAAACTCGTGTGAGCTGTTGTTTAGCTCAAGCTGTAGGAAAGCAACTCATACTTCAGTGGTTATCTCTCAATAAGTAAAATGGAAACTAAGCCCTCTTTGTGAGATTTTGAAGAAGAAGAGTGGGTGGAGGGAGAAAGGGAATTGGCTGGGCACATGGCACACACTTGTGCCATGAGGGTATATAGTCATCTGAGGGTATATAGTAATACTCTTTCTCAAAGAGGTGATGGTGGAGGAACGTTTTAATTAAATGAATACTTTTTATTTATAAAACAGGACATATTTATTACACACAAATTAGAACATCTTGCCAATAGGAATTTCAAAATTAAAAGCGTTCCAGATCTCAGTCTTGCACAGTGTCATTAGATGTGGTCCGGAGCCTTTCAACAGTGTGTGAGGACCATTGCTCAGCACAGCACATACAGTTCCATGCCTGCCTTTGTCACGTTTGTGTCTTTACAGTGTCCATTATTTAGAACCTATAAACTCACCGGTTCGTCATTGCTGTTGAGGGCCTGCAGTTATTCATCAGGGATGGATAGAAGCTTATTCACTCAACCCTTTGTTTTTAGCATGCAGGCTGCTTCCAATGCGCTCATGAATGGTAATCTGATCGTATGGACCAACATCTAGGGAAAATATTAGCATTTGAGTATTGTTGCAGTTGCTGCTATTCATACAGGGTAACTCTGGGGCTTTAGAAAATTCTCTGGGCCTAAGATGGACATGGAGAAGGCATGTAAGCTCCAGGGAGAGAGGGGGCCCTTTTACCGTCTGAACAGTAGATATTCATTGAGTTTCCTAATAGGTGTGACTGAAATAGTTAGTAAAATAGAGAATGTTAAAGGGAATTGTGTAAAAATAACAGGCATTTAACCAAATTGTACAGGGCTGCCAATGACCTGCTACATGTCTGCCACCTCTAATTTCTAAGCACGCTATTCTAGGCGGCTCTGTTTTTGTAACACGTAAATGCATGTGGCATCTTCCTGGGTTATTTGGACCAAATACTATAATTCTTCAAGCTCAGAAGACTGTTTTAGGAATGACAAAAACCCTAGGGCATGTGGTAATATAGAACTCGGAGAGATGTCAAAATGATAGTGGTGGAGGGCAAAATTCTAGGATGGTCCAGGTCCTAGGTTGTCCTTAGTGAACCTAAAAGATATGATTTGATAAAAATAATCTTAAACTCTGCTGTTAATGAGAATGTTCATCACAAACATAGGCAATGGTTTAAAAAAACCCGCAGTAGACAGGCTCACTGATGGAGGTAGGTGTTCTCCACACCCAGGTCCATGTAGTAGGGACATGCACTGCCACAAGGTCCCCTTCCAAGTCTAGACAACGCCTCTGATTGCCTTCTATCTAGCTGTACAGGCAGCCTGAACCAGCCTATTGCCACCAACCCTTAAGATGACCATATAGTCGTGAATGCTAGCCTGGTGGCTTCCTCATCCACCAGTAAGGGCGCAGTTGATGTAGGAAAAGGAAAATGAGAAATGGATGCGTGGGTAGATCAAGAGAGAGAGCAGCAAGCATTCTGCTGGAAAAGCTAGGAATTCATCCTGGTGAGTGTACTCCTACAGCGGCCTATCTCGGGTACAGTGCAGATGTGTAATCTATGGGATTAGAACCACACCCTCTCGGGGCCTTACAGCCACAGCCATATCAAGGTGCATTGAATGTCCTTATTTATGCATGTTTCCTTCCACAAGTGAACACTCAGGAAGGGTCTTTTTCTTATCTTGGTTTCCTCTAGAAAGCATTGTTTGAGACGTGTGCAGCAAAATTATTCTAGATTATGATCTTGGCAACTAGGGACTGGGGGGAGGGGGAAATGGGGAAAACAAAGTTGGTAGAAAATCGTCAAATCAGAATCACTGTTGCCAGCCTCTGAGCAGCTTCTAGAGTGTTGCACAAATTTATTCGCTTACAGTAGTGCAGAGGAAAGCGTTTATCCAGCCTTCCCTTTCCCATTGGCCAAAGGTCAGCCCAAGGAATAGTAAATCCCTTTCCAATGTGAGAGCATCAAGTAGAATGGATTCCTGGAAGCAGGCTGGAAGCAGAGAACAACACACACAAGGAGGCCTGAGCTGGGACATGGAGCAGAGCAACGTCAGACTACACATATATAGAACACATTGCTCTGCGGTTTCTAGGGTGACATGCTACCTAAGAGAAGATGCGGCTGTAGCAAAGAGGCTTCAGAGGTGCTGTCTGTTGACCAGCCCAGCACTGGCAGCTAAAGAGGGAATCACACCTTAGACCCTCTTCACTGAAGATACTGTCTTTGCCACTGCCTAGCCATCATGTACACCTGCGCATGGTACCCTTCCTGGGCACAGTGTGCCATCCATTCTGCATATTAGGATGTTTTCCAAGCCATCACCACACAGGGTTTTCCTCTTTTATCCTTCTCAAACTGGCAAACACCCTGTGTGAGTACTACGTAAATAGCAATAATACAAAAGACCACAAAACAAAACGCTGATCCTTTGTTCTTGGACTGAACCTAATGTTTTCCTTTGTACCAACACTTAGAGATATAAAAATAACTATGCTAACTATCTTTATCCACTAAGTAACATACGCTTAGCTTTTTCTCTTACGACAAATTTTACATGATTTTTAAAGATTTCACATAATTATATGATATTATATTTCAAGGAAATAATTACCTTATTATGGACCTTTAAATAATGACTTGTAATTTTTCATTTTAGAATAAGGTTCTGTATGCTGCCCAGGCTGAGAACCATGGTTTAAGCAATCCTCCTGCCTCACCCTCCCAAATAGTTTGGATTACAGAAGCATGTTACAGTGTAGTTCTTTATGAGTCATTCATTAGCAAGTACTTTATTATTTTTTAAACTATGTATAGAGGTATGTGTGTGTATGTATGTATGTAGGTATATACACAAGCATAGATGTTTGTGTAGTGTCCAACCATCAGTGCTAGGAACCAAACTCGGGTTCTCATGAAGAGCGCATGTGATCTTAATCAATAAACTATCAAATACTAATTGTTGAGTACATGGCACATTTTATTCTAAGGTCTGTGGACAGAAAGGCCATGAGACTTTACTGTCGTGGAAATTACTTTTTATCTAGGAACACAGCCAAACAACTCTAGAAGAAACATACATCATTACTATCGGGGGGCCTGTGTACCATGAGGGGACTGAAGCCAGAGAGAGAAGAGTTGGTAAGAATAACGGACACATCGGATAAGAAGTGTTATGGCGATAGCCTCTTTGCAGGATTGATACCTGGTTGACAGGATAGAAGAAATCAGCAAGATCCTGGGCACTAGGACTAGTGTTCTGGATATGGTTTGGAACCAGGAAGCTCAATGGTAAGAATGGAGCTGGGTGAACAGGGCAATGTAGAAAAGGTATGACTGATACAGATACAGAGTGTGGCAGAAGACATGGGAAGTCACATCCGTCAGCAGATTTAGCTTAATAACATAGAATAAGAAAGCCCACTCTGGCTGAGTGGAGGCCAGGCAATAGAAGGAGTTCCCAATAGGGCAAAGGTCAGGAGCAGAAAAGCTGGGATGCCAGGAAGCAGGATCAGAGGCTTGCACTTCCAGAGCACTGATTTGCAAATGTTTTCTTCTCATTTACTCTAATGGAGATATTAGACAATTTGGGAGCTTCTGCCCACATTTTTAAGTTAACCTCTACAATTTCTTAGTCTACGCAATTCAGAAAAAATGTAATTTCAGTTTATTATAAATATTGAAATTTTAAATGAAACTCGTTGAGATCATCAATTGAGTCTAAATAGTAGCTTATTAAAAACCATTAAATTCCTGTATTCATTTAAAAAATACATTAATGAGCTCTCTCGTGACAGTCATTTTTAAATCTTTCAATTGCTATTATGTTTTCTGCCCAGGTTTTTATACTCATGCAACATGTTTTAACATTTCAAGATCTTTTCTTGATTATTCTGGCATAATCCTCTGTTTCAAAAATACATGTAACATTTCAAATTAAACAAAAATCCTATGGCTACAAAACTGTAACTATAGATTGCTTCTGGTTAGAGTATAATCATAATTACAAACACGATTGACCAAAACAGCATAAACGGGTTAGAAATGCTATTGAATAATGATTAGTCATAAACACAGTTTTATTAGAAATACATGTCTTTGGGAGATGGATGAAGCATAGGGCTCTGTTCCTTCCATGAATTTTATTTACTGCTAGGGTAAAAGAAGATTCGACATCAACTGGATTCTCTGTATTCTGTTTATTGATGTAAATCCTGCAGAAACTTATTCACAGAAACTGCATGAGCAGAAGGGGGAAGGGTTTGTTCCATCAAAGCTCTGTTGGTGTTCTGAACTCCTTCTGAATTATAAGCCCCAACGCGACAAGCTCCTCTTGCCGCAGAATAAGCTCCAAAGATGGACCAGCTCATCTCATTCTGCTTTCGAGTTGCTTGTGCACAAGACATTGAGAAAGGCCCAGCTTCCCCAGTCTTAGTTGCCTTCTTCTCCAGTCCTTGACTAAGGAGTCCCAGGGGTGTCCACCACAAGGCATAGTCTAAAAACCAGCTCAACAATGGATACTGACTGGGCTTTTCTGAATGGCAGATGAGGACAAGGACCACCAGCATCAATGTTGGGTGAGCCCACAGGTCACAATGGCTCCACTGGATGAGCAGGCTAATACCTTTTCAGAGGATGTCTGGCTCTAGGACTCAGAGCAGATGTTAAAAAGCTCTCTGCTAGAAGGCCTCCCCGGGTTTTCTCTCACATACTTGTACAGTCTGCACATAGCTGCCCATAATGCATGTCTCCACTAGGCCAAAACAAGGCCTGTATGTGCTCGTGGACTCCAGAAACTGCAGGCAAATTCAGCCTCTTTTTCTTATAAATTTTCCCAGTCTCAAGTATTCTGTTATAACAATAGAAAGGAGACTAGGCTGGCGACCCTGTAAAGCAGCTATGTCTGAAGAAGAAAGGATTTAGAAGAAACTCTCATGTGATCCCACTGACACAAAAGTCCCCTAGTTTCAAGTCTAAGACTTTATCAACAGAAGTGGAGAGAACGAAGTCAGTCTGAATATTAAAGGCAGAGGTGTAGGGCTTGGCAATGGAATAGATATTGGGGTGAATGAGAGAGAGGGAGCCTAAGATAGGCCTGGTGTGCTAGGATGAGAGGTGGTGTACAAGAGGCTATGACACATGAGCAAACTTAACCTCCATGATTTAGGAAATGAAAGCCTACTCTGTGTTCAGGCAGAGCTTGCTGGGGTTTGGGCTGACCTTCTGGCCCATCCTGTGTTATCACCATCTCAACACACAAGGTAACTACAAAAGCAGAGCAGAAAGACTGCAGCTTCAAACACTCTTGTCCTCAAAGGCATCCATGACACTGCACATAGCCTCTGATCAGCACTGGTGGCCAAGCTCCAAACCAACTGCATAAAAGGCCAATTAAAGACAACCACAGCAACATCATGAGCATTGTCAATATCAGCCATGTCCAGGGATCAAATATAAAATTAGATAGAAAAAGAAGTTCTTGTTTGGGAAGAGAGAATTGTATAAGTTTATTGCAAGCCAGTATTTTAGGGGGAAAAAATCCTTCAAAAGAAAAAAATTAAGCAAGACCAGTGAAGAAAGATGGAAAATGGGTGTGTTTTAGGTAGAATTTCTATTGCTGTGAAGAGACACCAGAACCATTGCAACTTTTGTACAGGAAAGCATTTAACTGGAACAGGCTTAGAGTTCAAGGGTTTAGTCCATTTCATCATGGCAGAAAACATGGCAGCATGCAGGCAGACAATGTTCTGGAGAGGTAGCTGAGAGTTCTACATCCAGATCAGCAGACAGCAGGAAGATAATGAGACACTGAGCCTGGTTTGGGCGTCTGAGACCTCAAAACCCACCCCCAGTGACACACTTCCTACTCCAACAAGGCCACACCTTCTAATAGTGCCACTCCCTATGGGCCTATGGGAGCCATGTTCATTCAAGCCACCACAGAGGCCAAAGAGAAGAAAGCCAACATTGAAATGCTTCATCACTTGGCAGCCATTCCCACCTTCAAGTTCAGAGTGACAGTAGAGAAAATCATGAAGCACACTTTATATGGACTACTTCCCAATGTGATGAGCAACAGCCACACAGCGTGCCTGCACACTCACACTCACTGAAATTGCCCCCAGGAATGAAAGAAAGAATTAGGAGACCACATACATACTTCAAAAAGCCATCTTCCAACCAATCAAATAATCATTTCTATTTTCATTGTCTTTTTTTTTTTTTTTAAACAGGAAATAACGGAGATTGTGTTACTTCAGAATTGGCAAGGGATTCTAGAATAGAAATAATAGAAAATTTTTTGAAAGAAAAAATGGACACCTCTGAAAATTTATCGAGTAATTTTGTCAGTAAACAATAGAAATACAATTAAAAGGCGAGGTATGAATTGAAGGAGTTATTTAAGTACATGCCTCAAGGGTAATGACCTTAGTTGAAAGAACCATTAAAGAGCTAGGTGCCATTAACATGTCTGATTTCAATAGCAAGAGGCAAGGCGTGCTAGAAATGCATACAAGTCAGAAAGAAATGACATGCAAGGAAGGGAAATATTTTTGTCCACTAAATTGTGAGACATATTAAGACTTTAAGAGTCAAGGTGGTCCAGGCAGTGGTGGCATACGCCTTTAATTCCAGCACTTGAAACCCAAAAAACAAAAACATGGAATTTGTTTTACACTGACCAGTCATTCATTTATGAGCATGGACATGATGTGTGGTTGCTATACCCAGTGACACTCCATTGAAGAAAAGTGATTCTCCCTTTGCCAGTGAGTATCAGTTGCAAATAGCTTTTTGGTTAAGAGTTAAGATTGAGGTTGAGGTTGAGGTTGAGGGAGCCTGTGTCTACTTCCCTCTCCTAGTTGGAACCCCTTCAGTCTTGAACCTATACACGTCCTGTGTGTGCTGTCACAGTCTCTGTGTTCCTATGTATGTCAATCCTGGTGTGTCTGAAAACAGTTTCCTTGGAGTCTTCTCTCACTTCGGCTTTTATAATCATTCTGTGTCCTCTTCCAAATAGATCTTTGAGCCTTGGGGGAAACTTTGATGAAGACATCATTTTATACTAAGAACTTCAAAGTCTCTCTCTCTCTCTCTCTCTCTCTCTCTCTCTCTCTCTTTCTATTGTCCAGTTTGTTGGTCTCTGTGTTAATTTCCATCTACTACAAGAAGCTTCTCTGGTAAAGTTTGAACAAGGCACTAACTTATGGGTATGTCATTAGGCAGTATGGCACTGCGAATCTGCCTTAGGGTTCATAATGCTGTGAAGAGACACCATGACCACAACAACCCTTATAAAGGAAAGCATTTAATTGGGGTTGGCTTACAGTTCAGAGGCTCAGTCCATTGTCATCTTGGAGGAGAGCATGACAGTATCCAGGCAGGCATGGTGTTGGAGAAGGAGCTGTGAGTTCTGTATCTGGATCCTCAGGCAGCAGGAAGGGAGAGAGCAACATGGGGACTGACTTGAGCTTCTGAAATGTCAAAGCCCACTCCAATGACACACTTCCTCCAACAAGGCCATACCTCCTAAAAGTGCCACTACCTACAGGATTATGGGAACCATTTTCATTCAAATCACTGTGGATTTTTATTTCATTTGTAATGTTCCTTTAGCAGAAAAATACCATTAGGTTTTCCCTTAGGCCAATGGCCTATCTAGTCTCAGTCTTGGCCATTTTAGCAGCGTCAGGTACAGGTTCCATCTCATAGAATGAGCTTTAAATGGAAGCAGAAAGTGATTGTTCACTCCTGTAACTTTTGTGGCTCTACTACACCAGTATGCCTTGTAGGCAGGTCACTGTTGTAGGTCACAGGGTTTGTAGCTGGGTGATATTGGTGATTACCTTTTCCCTCTTGTAGTACACAGAGTACCCTCAAGTAAATAAATCTTTTTTAAAGGAACAAAATTTGCAACATGCTATCAATAGTAGAATTTTCAATACTCATACGAGTGAACAACAGGAAATATTAAAAACAATGGCCCTGAACTTGACATGTGTCCCAATAAAGCTACTATAGGATGAAAATACCCAAGAACAAAGGCATGTCACACACCTAATGAACTGTGGTATTAATCTTCACTGTTGGCTGACTTGACTGGACTTGGAATTACCATAGAATCACCACAGCATTACCATCGCTGGGTGTGTCTATGATTCTATTACCAGAAAGGTCTGACTCAGGAGGGCATATGCTGAATGTGGGCAGCATTACCAAAATGACTGGGGTCCTGGGCTGAATCTGAAGGAGAGATTCAGTGTGCTGAGTACCAGTATTCATGTCTGCTTCCTGCCTGCAAATAAAATGTAACCAGCTACCTTACTTCTATCACCCAACCTTCTCAGACATCAGCTCTGTATCTCCTAAACTGAAAGTAAACTCTTCTGCCTTTAGGTTACTTTTTTTAGGTTTGGGGGTCACAACAATGAGTAAAGTCACTAATGCAGACCAAACTGGTAACACAGCACACTGTAGGGAAACAGTTAATACCACTTAAAACAACAGGACCAGCGGCTTCTGCTTAGAGTGCACATAGATTACATCACAGACTCAGGGAAAATTCTGAACTCAACAACCAAAGCATAGTTTCCATCGATGGCCCCACTGTAAGGACAAAATAGCATAGGTCAAACCATCATGGATCGAGTACCATATTTACAAATAGTTTTATAAGCTATATAAGAGTGATAATTTTGCTATATGTGTAATAAATTTTGTGCTGGCTAGTTTTATGTCAACTTGATAGAAAGTAGTGATTTTGGGAGAAAGAATCTCAATTGAGAACATGAGATTGGCCTGCGGACAGACAAGCTTGTGGAGCAGTTTCTTAACTGGTGATTGATATGAGTTCAGCTCTCTGTCAAGGGGGCCACCGCTGGGCCACTGGGCCTGTCAAGGGGGTCACCGCTGGGCCGCTGGGCCTGTCAAGGGGGCTATCGCTGGGCCGCTGGTCCTTGGTGCTCTAAGAAAGCAGGCAGTGAGTCATGAAGAGCCAGCCAGCAAGCAGCACTCCTCTATAGCTTCAGCTGTGGCTCTTGCCTTCAGGTTCTTGCCTTCAGTTCCTGCCTTGACTTTCTTTGACAACTTTCCAAGGATACGGAAGTGCAAGCAACATAAACCCTTTTCTTCCCAAGTTGCCTCTGGTCATGATGATTTCTCTCAACAACAGAAACCTAAGAAAGGGTTCCATTTGAAAAGCAGCAGAAGTTTGTGATATTATGTTTTTAACATTTTTTGGCATTTATTTGTGTGTCGTATGCACAAGAGCATACATGTGTAGGTGTACACACCAATGCACTTATGTGGAGCTGAGATGACAACCCAACCAGACGTGCAACTTGGGTTGTGAGCTCCCTGCTGAGACATTTCAACAGCCCTGAATTTAAATTCTCTTTAAAATCACAAGAAGTTCCTACCCTTCAACCTAGGCTTGCCAGTGCTGTGGATGATCCCAAAGGAGCAACAAACTATAGTTAAAATCTACAGAACCAACACTTAGAAAAGCAGTGATATCCTGCAAAATTGAAGAGGAGATGCTCAAAATTCATAAATTTTAAAAATGATATTCCATGTATCAAGTTAGTATTGTTTTCTAGGATTATTTTAATAAACAAAGAATGATCACAATATGCTTTTTAACTTAGTCTAAATCAAAAGCTTTACAGAATAAACTGGTATATATGTACTGAAATTTTTATTTAAACATTAAAACAGGAACTGGGGAGACAACATAGTTAATTAAGGGCTTAAGGACCTGAATTTAACCTGCAATAGTCATGTTAAAGGCTGGGCATGGTATCGTGTGCTTGTAATCCCATCCTGAGGAGGTAGAGAACATCCTGTCTCCATAAACAAGGTGGATGACTCAGGAGACATGACACCTCAGGTTGACCTCTGGCCTTCACAGCTGCGTGTGCATACACACATACACACACACACACATTCACACACACTGATATATAAACACACAATTCACATACACATTCACACACACATACACTCACACACACATTCACACACACTGATACATAAACACACAATTCACACACACATTCACTCACACGTACATACACACACAACTCTCACACTCTCACACACTCTCATACACATACATTCACACACACTGATACGTACACACACACTCACACACGCACAGACACACCATTAGAATAGAAAGAAGTTTCTATTCCTTTCTTTGCGCAGCCATGTTCAATCTTTACTCTACTGTCCTAACATGGGAAAGTTCGAGATGTCGTTACAAGAGCCCTCATTCTGGAACCTAGTCCTCAAGACTGGTAGAAATTCAGCCCAACTCACAATCTCTGAGTGCCTACTCTTCTTCCCTAACACTAAATCCACCCAGATGCTTTAGGAATGTGCTCTGTGGAAAGCAGCCTGCTGGATGTGTGGGGTGACATGTCTTGGGTTAATTTCTAGGGCGGCCATTACCAGGACAGCAAAGGAGTGTTGAAACTCAACACAGGCTCTGAAACACTATCCCGGGAGAGCACAGAAGTGACTGGTATCTTGCTTTTCTTGCGGAAGGAGATTTGTCATTTGGATCAGGTAGAAATTACTCCTCATCATGGTCAGTTAACCTGCAGGGCTTTCTGGTTCTGCCTCTGTCTAAATCTACTCTAGTTTTATGATCCTCAAAGGCCTTTTGTCAGACCCCAGGCCAGCAGCAAATCTGGGAAGGGGACTATAGCATACTGCTTACTCCCTACCCAGTGTGTGTCTTAATGATTTTGGTTCTGATTTGGGGGCTCCAGAATGAGATATTCATAATCTATGTCTATCCTACTTTTAGGTTGGGAAAAATTTTGATTTACAGCTTTCCATGAAGTTAGAACTAGACCAGTGGAAAAAAGTTTGGCTTCCCCAGCAAAGCTCTTCTTCTAAGGAAGAAGAGTAGAGATCGGTCAAGGTGAAGCCTTTTGGATCTGCCTCTCTCCCATGCTCACTGGAAGGGCACCTTGAGGCTTGAACCCTTTGAAGATATCTTGGAACCACAACAGAAAGTTTTAGGGTATCTTAGAGAAGCCTGTCCAAAGCATCACAGTTGTTCAGCTATTGAGTTGCTGCTCAGGGGCCTGTGTATGTATTTCTTGTGCGTGTATGTCTCTGGTGGTTGGTTTTGCTGTTACTTAAGCCATGCACTTTTGTTAGGAGACTTCTGAGCTAGCCTGGATTGTTCATGATCTTATGCCTAATTGTCCTGAAGATGGAATCTGTTAGTTGTGGTAACTATAATTGGGTTGTAAACACTTTAAAAAAAAAACCTAATTTGGTGAGTGAAGGAGCTCATGCCAATAGCAGCTCTCATGAGACAAGACTTCCCTCAGCTATGTCTCTCAAAATGGATGATGTGGAGAATTTCTATTATTCCTCTGTTTCTGGCCTTTGTCCCACTCAGTGAGCATAACTGATATCTAGTAGGTCTTGATTTTGTTCCTCAGGGAAGCCCTTTGCTGGAAATTCTCCACATTACTTATGAATATTTCTGTCTGAGTTCCCTCATTTCTTCAGCTGGTCCTACTCACAGCCAGCATGTTGACAAACAATATCAGGAAGAATTCAATCTTCCCTAAGACATACTTATGTCTCATGAGCCTGTTGATGAGAGACAACTCTAGCAGTTGAGTTGATCTACAAGCTGAAGGCCAGGATAGATGCTTGAAAGTTAGGCAAGTCTCTGCTGGGAACTACTATTGTCACATGTATGTCCCGTGTGAATCAGTCATACCTGTGGGTTACAGACATACCCTACATCTCGTTCATCACCCACATTTGGGCACACACACAAAGGACCTTTTAGAACAATGCTGCATCTCAAGAATTCAGTAACACTGACTCCAGTAACTTCCTAGAGTGACTAGGATTCAACTTTCCAGTTCTCTGGCCCTGTAGCATTTTTAAACTAGGCCGACTCTCAAATGCAATGAAAGAAAACTGCCTGGATTTTGGGCTCTGGGATCTGTTCCTCTTCCTTGAATAAAGTTATCCTGGTTCTTTATGAAATGCTTTCTTCCTTGGGGCTCTTGGTAGACCAAACAATGGATCAGATGGTCTCAAAATACCACCTTGATAGAAAAGGCTCAAGACTTCTTTTGGGGTCTTCCATGCAGGAATGTGGCAGGAACATTTTGCCTCCTTCTGCCAGGATTCCCCTTACCTCCGACCTCTTGTGTTAATTCTGAGATTCACCAGAAAAACCAACTCCACCATTTTGGGCCAAATTCAAAGCAAGCTTTATTACATATTAAATACTGTCAAGAGATAGAATTAGTTCCATACCGTTCCACAGAACTTCCCGCCTGAAAATGGCCTCGAGCCACATGTTGCAGAGGCTTTTAAGGCCAAACCTATAGGCCATTATACTTTCCAATGAGGCTTTATGAACTGCAATTCCCAGCATTCCAAGAAGTTACCCGTTTCTTGGGCTGGTGGGGCTTACTGGTTAATTTTAGGTATTACACATGTTTTTGAAAAATAATAAGTGCATTACCAGCTTTCACTGAGCTTTCTCTGTACAGTAGGATCTGGATTAAACAGTCTTTGACATTCAACGGGACTAGTTTTCAATTTTTAAAATTTAATAAAAAAAATAAATAATAAGAAAGAGTACAAGCCCTCACCCCCACTCTAATCCGTCATGGCTCCTAAAGTCCACAGGGAACTGACCCTAGTTCCCACACTACAGCAAACCACTTGAGTTTTGAGGCAGCGAAGACCAAGATGCAAAGCCCTCCATCTCTATCTATTAAGCTTCTCGCTAAATGCGTTTTTCTAGGTTTTGGAGTCTGTATTTTAGCTCCCATGAGAAAATGGCAGCTTCTTAATAAAGGAGCGGAGGAGAGGAAAATATTCTCTTTCATTCCCTGGTGGGATTCCCCAGGACACTTTTGATTGCGCATGCGTGTTAGAGTTCAGCTTCCGGGACAACACTGTCCCTCAGTTCCATAGATGTCCTCTCCTTCCAGCTACTGCGCACTTCTTCTAAGGTATCGTTCATCCTCTGAGTAAAACAGTGCTTGCCCTGTGCAAGCTATGGTTTTGCTTTGAAACGTCTGTAATTAACACCGTCTCATTTAGGCACTGGCTGTTAGCGAGTTCAAAAAAACAAAAACAAAAAACAAAAAAACAAAAGATGTATTTCATTTTTTTTTTACAAGTGATTCATCATCTCCACTCCTCCCGCCTACAGACACCTAAATTTCAGTTTTCCTTGAAGCTACAAAGCATCAACTGCATCTTCACATTGAGTCAGAGGACACAAGGAAGTGTTAAACTGCACCACCGCAGCCGTGTCAACCCTCTTAACCTACCTTCCGGTGCAGGCGTCATTAACGCTGCTCTTTGCCCTTGGGCACTAAAAGAAAAAGACTCTAGTAACTGGACACCAACATTTCCAGTTCAGTGACAACCTGATGCTGTGTTAGCCTTCCTGCTGTCAGAGAACAGAGTGGGGACATTTGCTTGTTTCCTGGCTTGGCAAGCTGGTCAAAGCTGGGGTTCTGACTTGTATTTGCATTTTCACACCCACTGGAACCCGATGGCAGCCAGGTTGGGGGTGGGGGGCGGCAGCGGCACTGGAGCATCATCAGGTCTACTTAAAAGACACGCACATGCATGCAAGCACGCATCCACCCACACATGCACCCCCCTACACACAGAGAGAGAGAGAGAGAGAGAGAGTCCTTCCTGAAGTATCTCAATAAACTCTGACTATATAGATTGGTTGTGATACTGCACACCTGTAACCCCTCTTATCTGAGGCAGGAGAATCACGTGTGTGAGGCCAGCCTAGGCTACAGAGGAAAATCCACTAAAAATTCCAACACATAAACTTTCTCAAGGACCTATGTTTATTTGAAATATCTTTTCTAGCACTCTTCAGGGAATTCCTGATCAATATTTTCTCCTTGTTCAATGAACTATATGAAGAACCAAAATATTCACTAGGATTTGATTACAGGCTGGTTTGTTGTTGGGTTGAGATTGCTGCAGGCTCTCCACATGAGTCTTGACCAGTAGGTGTAACTAATTGGGGTGAATATCCTAAATTAATGGAGATCCCTGCAGAGAGAGATAATTCAAGCCATTCCCTATTTTATTATGAACATTCTTTAAAAAAAAAAAAGAAAGAAAGAAAGAAAGAAAAAAAGAAAGAAAAAAAGAAAGAAAGACTTCTTCATTAGTAGGAAAGGAAGGGGTCTTGAAAGGAAGTGGGAAGGGATAGAAGGTGTCCTCAGGAATTTTACAAAGGGAATCTGCAGCCAGTGTATCGTCAACGGGTTATAACAGGAGTCCAAGTATTCTGCATCTTCTAAACCTGTAATTTTTCAACTTGAGATCAACATTGAAAAATTTTTAAAGGCACAAAACAAAAATAAGGAGGAGTAGCTGCCTTTAATAGATCTGCACCTGTCTCCTTGGGCATGAATGTTTGTGGCATTCATCTTAACGCTCCCACATGCTGACTTGAGCTCTGGGCAGAGAAGCATCTACAGCCACTGTCTGGCAGGGCACACTTGCCTTGCCAGGTTCTTGTGTGGCTGAGCTGCACACTGCAGAATTGTCCGGATGGAGGCAGGAACTCACACCCTGTTTGCTGGCTGTAAGGTGACTTTGGATAGTGGGTCACCCTCATATCTGGCCACCTAGTAACCTGTAGTGGCTACTCACAGAACTTTTAACAGAGCAGGCTGCCTTGGCCTTCTCTGTTTTGGCCTCAACTCTTTGGCGAAGACAGAAACTCCATTCTAGCTTCACGGTTTGGTGGAGCATAGTGGTACACAGCCTCTTCCTCCAGAAACCAGGTAGAGTTGAAGAGGCTCATGTGCAAATTTTCAAAGTCTCTAGTCAGTTCTCCATCATCTTGGCTGAAAGAGCAGATTCCATGTCAATCTAGGTTCCCGGATTACCAGTCTCTCATCCAGTGCCATCCACTGGCCATCTTCTGTCACACTATGAATCTAAATATTGATCACCTTGAAGCAAGACTCCATCTGTCTGTGGCCCTCACCATCTGCTCCAGGAGTCTTAAACCTCTTTCATGAATGTAAAATTTCACAATAGCCCAACCTCAAAGGATCTAATCCATGCCCACTCTCCACTGAACACAGCCGCGGATCTCACCCAGCTTCTTCCTGTTTGCTCACTGTCTTAATCTGAGTGTGCTCCTACCTCTGTTCTCTTGTTCACAGTCTTCGGTGATGGAAGTGTTGGCAGCTCAGATTCCCATCCCTCCTCAGGAGCAGGACAGGATTAATCATTTTCCTGTTGCTGTGAATTACTGACAAGAAACAACAGAAGGGAGTATCTACTTTGGCTCATATTCAAAGGTTTAGCCCACCATGGTAAGAAGGCATGGCAGGTCACATTACATTCAAAGTCAGGACGCTGAGGAAAATGAATGCTGGGCTCAGCTTGCTCTCACCTTTATTTCTAGCCAGGACTGCAGCTCATGGAGTTGTGCTACCTAATTTAGATCAGGTCTTCTCACCTCGGATCATTCTAGAACTCTCACAAACACGCCTAGAAGTTTGTCTTCTAAGGATTCCAGAGCCTGTCAGGTTGACAATCTTAATCAGCACAAATTCACTCCTTAACAACTTACACCCAAATGAATCACTTTTAAGCCATAACCTTCCACCACTTGTCAGACTGGGCTCGTGGTCATCTCCTAACATAAAATGTGTTCAGTAGGACTTCAAAGTCCTAATAATCTTTTACGTTTCAGTGCCGTTTGAAAGAGTAAGTTCCTTTCTAGCCCGAAGTTCAAAGATCCTCAGTTAAAGAAGAAATAGTTCTCTACATTCATTTTTTTAAAAAACAAGGAGTGGAGATATGTATAACCCAGAAGTTTTTAAGAAAAAAGATGGCAGCAAAAGCTTGGAATGCATAGAGGGATTAAACTGACCCCCACCTGTGTAATGTCTGCCAAGCTGAATGGATGGATCAAACAGGCATACCCCACACCACACTGGTCCGGTCTTGTCCCTTCTGTAGCATCTCTCCATCACATATAGAAATTAAGGTTTGGGGGCCTCTGACTTGAAAGCAAGATCTAGGAACCACACGGTTAGTCTTTTGTGGTCTACCAGAAACTAGCTGCTGATCAAGAAGCAACGGGGGAGGTCCTGCTTCTGGCAAGGTACAGTCCTGAAGACAAAGCTCCAATCGACCTAACTCTAGGGGCTTCTGTAAAGTGAGGGCTCCACAAGATGATCTGGAAGTTTCCAGTCAGCTATAAAATTTTATGATGTATGATTCATCTGTTCATTGCTACAGATGATTGAATTTGCCAGAGCAATAAACGTATGAGGGATAGATTATACCAGATATTTCTTTGAATCTCTCACAGTGTAGAATGGAAGATAAGCATCCTATACTTGCTGATTAGATAACTTCTCTCATGGCTCAAAGTTAGAATGGCACTCACAAACCAGGAGAACCTATTACAGACTACAGGCATACATCTGAAAACAGGCAGAAACCAAACAGATAAGTAGCCTAGCCTAGCGGGAACTGTATACAGCATAAAAAGAAAAGAAATGAAAAATCACCATGCAACTCTCAAATGGAAACTATCGTAACAATTCTAGGGGGTGAAAAGGAATCAAAATTAGTTTCCTCTGGCACCACAGCCTCTCATGAACAGAAAGAGCCCTTGGGACAGTGTCTGGAGGGAATTGAAACTTGCTACCCTGGAAAAGAAATTCATCAGGATGCAAGAAAGCTAGAGCTTCTGACCTGCCATCTCCGCCCTGCTTTGCCCCAGAAGCACTTTTCAGAAAAAAATGCAAGGAAGCCTGAGAGTGAGAAAATCATTAAGGCAGGGTAAAGCCCTGCCCCTTCTTTATTTCTTGCATTTTTCCTGGAATCTTGTCTTTTAAAGGATTTTACCTGCATCATCGTTCCAACCCCATTGTCTTCTGAGCTGAGCCATACTTTAGCCTTTTGTGCTGGTTTCCTCAAAAATTCCAATCACCATCGACTTGAATCCACTTTTCCAGCGCCTGTAGGACAAATGAAGAGGTACAATGTTCTCCCACACTACAGCCCACCATCTTCCTGGACTTCCATTTTGCCCACTTCATCCCAGGCTTCAAGACACCCATGGAACTTCTGTTCCCACTCATATTTTTCTCTGCCTCTTGGCTGAGAAGAATGGTGTGGGTAGATCCTCTGCTTCTGACTGCTTCTCTTTGAGAGAACAGACTTGTCAAGCTTGTCTGACTAGTGTCCTTTAGGCCAACTCAGTAAAGACACCTGCAGTCTCCTGCCTTTGACGAGTTGGTAAATCTTACACAGTTCCCAGCCCAGCAACATCAATGGTATGTGAGTTTCTTGTTCTTATTCTGGAATATTACATCAACATGAAACTTTTAATGATTGCTTAAACTCCAGCATTCTATAGGTTGGGAAACTGAGTCTCAACCAAAATTAAAAGTCAACCGTGTTGACATGTAATCAACTGAAGGAGTCCTTGCTCAATATGTAGAGCCTACTAGCTTTGTTAACATCCTAAACAATATTTGCTACCTGATGGGTGATACAAAGAATTTCCTAGGTGATTTTGACCATGCATTCTAGTTGTAGACCTTAAAAAAGCCTGCATTGTATGCCCACTTTCTTTTACTATAATGCAATGTCTATGGCATATTTTTATTAAGTAGTAATCAAGTAATTAAGTGATTCTTAAGTAATATGTTTCTCTAGATAAGTTCTATATGTTCGAAGTGCATGTCAGCATCATAAATTCAATCTAGAGATATCATGGCTAAATCACAACAACACACGAGGGGGCTATCACATGACAAGACAGAAGGCAGAGTGGGCAGAGCATGGCTAGGGTTTCTCCCTCTTATAAACTGATGCAGGTTTCCATAGGAACCACATTATCCCTTCAAAGGGCATTCTGCCAGTGACCTAATGACACCCTCCTAAGCCCTGCCTCTTAAGGGTTCCACTGAGTCACCTCTTACCACTACTATACTAAGAGTCAAGTTTCCAGCATTCATATGTAACCCATAGCACCCATCTGTGGTCACACCTCACTGTGTATACTGAGAGTTACATGGAAGCACTTTGTGGAGTGACCAGTATTTCTGGACACCAACAGGTACAAAGCAAACGTTTAATGCACTATGGGAAATTCCTAGGCCTATAGAGCTCATGGGATTTGTGTGGTGTTAGAGAGGGTTTGTGAGTTATTACGATGTTCAGATAAGCTCAGGACTGCCTTGCATAACAGCCATGGATTTTAGGTTTTGTTTTCAGGTTGGAGTGTTAGATGCCCATTAAAAAGATCTAAACTGAGAAGAACTTAATAAATGTTTGTGTTTTCATTTCCACAGGAAGGTATGAGATCACTTGCACAAAGATAATACTTGATTCCAAGAAAGTACTAAAAACGCTGTCCAGAAATCGCTGTGACGTTAACGTATGTACCATAGATGACTGGAGAGGAGGAGGTCATCAGGAAAATTAGGAACAGAACAGAAAAGCCCAAGAAGCAACCAGATACAGCTATTGACTGAAACAACAACATCAGCAAAAAGAAATACCAGAGTAGTTGAAATGTCTGCATCCAAAAACGTCATTTCCATGTAATTGCTATTCAAATTATGTAAGGTTGAGCACAACTTCATCTTCAGACTGCAAACCCAAAGAATAACACCATATGTTCTGCTCCAAACAGTGCCATGGATTGAGCCCAAATTAGACACGAATTAGAAGATGGTGCTTTTAGTCGTTCTTGAGTTCTCAATTTAATTAACGTAATTTCCAGTAGCTTCCAAAGCCAGGAGTCATTAGGATCTCGATCCCTTTACAGGGTTAATCTACTGCTATTTATTCTTGTTCGAAGACTACATTTAAACACAGTCCTTTGATAGGTTGTAAGTTGCCAATGAGACCAAGAAAACACACAGATCAAGCGTGTGAGAATCAGAGTCAACAGAGAAAGGTGTGCTAAGTTTCTGATATCGGTGACTATCAATCAATGTATCGACTGACTAAAGAGTACACAGAGGTTACAGATTCACAGGCCACATGGTCCAGGCCAGTGATAACTGAAGTAGTAAATCTAGGTTGTAGCATGCGTGTGTGAGTGTGTGTGTGTGTGTGTGTGTGTGTGTGTGTGTGTGTGTGTGTGT
>JADRCH010000063.1:3421279-3466237 GCA_019843965.1 Rhynchomys soricoides | reverse complement strand
GTGTGTGTGTGTGTGTGTGTGTGTGTGTGTGTGTGTGTGTGTGTGTAGAGGGAGAGAGAGAGAGAGAGATTGATTAGTGGGTTCCAGGAATATTAAGGACCCATGCCCTGTCCCAAGGAGCAGCCCCTATAACATCCTATAATTCTTAATCATGTGGTGCCAAGGATCAAACATGGGGTTTTGAGCATGCTAGGCAAGTGTTCTACGACCAAACTACTTCCTCAGCCCTCCATCTCTGGTTCTTTGTTCACATCTGAGAATACTGGTCCAAGATAACCAGATGTTCTGGATTCTTTTGAAGGATATATTAAAAACTGACCATGGCTACCACTGTGTAGACCCTTGCTATTCAGAATGGGGCTCAGAGGACCGCAATGTTAACACCCCCTGGAGACTTGTCAAAAATGTCACTCTAGCCTTGCTCTTTGTCCATTTTCTGTTACTATAACAAACTACCCAAGGCTGAGAGACATAAACAGAAGGTTGGTTTTAAGACTGGGAGTTTATATGTCTTGGAGAAGGTCCCAAGGGCCAGCTCTCTTTGGAAGCAATGAAGGCAGAACCCTCTTTGGGTGACACCACTTGGACCCCATGAGCACCTCCTGACACTCTTGGGACATGTTGGTGTGGTAGTAGGTATGTATTTTACAAGAACTGAAGTAGGTAATAGCTGGGCTTTTACCTCTGATGCAAAATTTAAGCAGTTTTGACTGTTTACCAAAACAGTCAAAATTAATTTGTACAATATCTAAATGCAATTGTTTAAAATTTTGATACTGATCCTAGGCAACCCACTGCAACTGACAAAACACATCTCTGTGAGTTTAGCTTTGTACCCGTGAATATCTTGTTCAATTTGTGGTCTTCTGCTTTTCTCTTGCTTGTCCCTCAAACGCTACTGAGAATTAAATATTTAATATTTAATTCTAATTCCAGGAGGGCACACACCACCTCAGCCATACAGGGTGAAGAGGACTTCGTTACCTGCCCTCTCTGACCAGAAACCAGCTGGTCCCATCCCTTGTTCCCATTGTCTGTCTAAGCATCAAACCTAGAGCCAGAATAATAAACATTCTTTTTTCTTGGGATAAGTTAGCATTACAGGAGGAGAGAGGTGTGACATGGGACCTCTCAAGCCAGCCCAGACCAAAATAGCCTTGTATGTCTGTTTCTCACAGTGCCTTCCATTTTAGGGCCAGAATCTGGAAGTAGGCTGTGTACAAGAAAGTAGAAATTGTGCTAGGGATGCCTGAACTGCCAGCAGGCTTGTTTCGGTTCCTGTCTGGGAGCACCAGCTGCATGTCCCCCTCACTTTTCAAGGCCACTCTAGCAAGCTGGAACCTAGAAGGGGTATCTTGAGAAAGCTCCCAGAGCCCTGTAGTAGAGAGGAAACTCTTCAGTCACCCAGAGCATTGTGCCTGCACAGTTCATTCATGTAGAATGACTTCTAGGTTCTCTGCTTCTTAATTTCTTTGTGGGTGAACCTATATGGTCTTGGGATGAGCACGGAGCCAATCACATATAGTCTCATGCCTGTCTCAACTTAGGCCAGCTGAATGATCACAGTAAAGTGTGCACAGCTTCTGCTTCAGTTTCCTTGTAGGATCCTGCCTTTAATATGAGTCTGATATAGCTTGTGAGGTTTCAAAGATAGGAGGCAGCCGGGCAGTGATAGCGCAAGCCTTTAATCCCAGCGTTCGGGAGGCAGAGGCAGGTGGATTTCTGAGTTCAAGACCAGCCTGGTCTACAGAGTGAGTTCCAGGACAGCCAGGGCTATACAGAGAAACCCTGTCTTGAAAAACAAAAAACAAAAAACAAACAAAACAAAACAAAAATCAAAGATAGGAGGCTTCTGCCTAATTGCAGGCTGTGTGGGAATTTGCTTTCCAAAGCCAGGCTTTAAAGTCTCTCTCTTCAAATCAGCCCCATGACTCCAGGGGGTTGGGTGACAGAAGAATTATTAACATTAATTGTTTATTTATGTTTCTGGTCACTTTGATCTTTTTTCTTTTTTTTTCTTTTCTTTTCTTTTCTTTTCTTTTTTTTTTTGAGAAAAGGTGTCTATATGTGGTCCATTAGAGCAACTGAAAAAATACAAATAAATGAATAAATAAAAATTTACATTTAAAAAACTCTTCAAATTTAGTTTAGTAATTTTACAGTTAATTTGCAACTCTATTTTTCAAAATAATAGGAACTCAATAATATTTGAATACACAATTTTAGTACTCAAAAGCTACACAAAGAAACGTGTGTGTATGTGTGTATCTGTTTGTGTATATGCGTGTCTGTGTATGTATATGTGTGTGTCTACATATCTCAGTGTGTGTCTGTGTGTATGTATGTGTATGTGTCTGGGTCCAAGTGTGTGTGTGTGTGTGTGTGTGTGTGTGTGTGTGTGAGAGAGAGAGAGAGAGAGAGAGAGAGAGAGAGAGAGAGAGAGAGAGAAAGAGAGAGATTATTGAAGTTCTCAAAAGGAAGACTTTTAAATCCTTAACAGGACCAAGAAGAAAGATAATTTGTTAGGAACTGGGATTTATCATCTGGCTGATCAATTGAGAAGGGGGAATCAATGGATGACTGTTGTGTCCATGTTTTCAAGGATAAAATAAAACCTTGTACCTTGAACAAGCATGTACCTGTGTGGTACATTGGGGCCTGGGGAGTCACCTGTGTCAACCACGTTGCCTGGGCATTCCGAGCCTGGGGAGTTCATCTTTCACAAACACTTAGCAATCCTAAAATCTTCTGTGGGTCAGTGCTGGACTGAAGGAGCTACATATCAAGTCAAATCAGACTGATTGCAGCTCCACTGAACCTAATTGGCAAAACCCTACTGCATTCATGGTTTATTAAAAGCAACTTTCATTACACAGGCGTGCTGTCAGAAAAATAAATTACATCTGCAAGTACTTAGGTATAAAATTTTGCAGATAACTTCCAGTCGTCAGTAATTTTATATTAGAAACTGTTTTTTCAATACAAGCTAAAACTTTGTTCATCAGTATTAAGAATGCCTTACCTACCATCCTTGTAATATTTATAGGATTTGTAATATAACCTGTTTTTTTTTTTCTTCTTTGGAGATTTAGTGAACAGTTTTCTGCCAACTTTAATTTTGGCAGCTTCCCTGGACTCTTTGCAAGTTATAGATTGGTTTGCCTTTTTTTCTACTCTCTGTCAGTTTCCTCCTAGAATACATTCAAATTCGGTTTGTTTGTTTTTTTAATACTGTTAAGTTTTGGCTTCAAAATAAGTGGATCTTCCTTGAAAATACCATGGATAACTGCTGACCACAGAGATGGGACATGCACACAGGACACCCTCTCTGACATGGAAAAGGGTGTCTGTGACTATTGGTAAAAGATGCTCTCAAGAACACTTTCCTGCTCTTTAATAATCTGGAAATATCTGAAAATTACTGGCCAGTCACATTACACAATGGTCCTCAGTCTGGGACTGTATGATCTCTTTCTATGATTAGACTAGGATTACACTTCATTGGTAAACATGGCACAAAGATGAAAGGCTCAGGATCAGCAGGCAGAAGATGAGGTTTTCTCGATGTCACTGGTGGAGTTAGCCATGGCCGCTTGAGTAAGATGGTACTACTAGCTTGCCCCATTGAAAAGGTACCATCTCTCCCTCATTGAAAAAGATGTATTAGTTTTTATTTTCTGTGTACGTTTTGATTGCATGTATATCCATGGAACATGTGCATGCCGGTACCGCTGGAGACCAGAAGACAGTATTGGATCACCTGGAACTGGAGTTACAGATGGTCATGAGCCACCATGTAGGTGCTGGGAATCTAACGCAGGTCCTCTGAAAAAGCAACAAGTGCTCGTAACCACTGAGCCATCAACCTGATCATTTTTCTGTTTGCAAGGAAGAGGTGTTTATTTGGGGAAATTGTGCAAATGCATGATTTTTTTCTTAACCCTTTGTCTCCTGTGGATGTTGACTGAGATGATCGGGGTTATACCTACAATGAATCTCTTTGCTCAGGTCATTGGAATTCTTCTGTTATGTGCAGTCATGCTTTCTTCTAGTCCTGGTCATTTGCCACTTCACAATCATTACTGCCCCAGTCTTTACTTCATTCTTTGGGCTCTACTTATCGATCCTCATTTAGCTTATTGCTTATGTTTTTCAAATGCACAGGTTACTGAGGATATTCTAACAAAGGAGCCAGGCCTTATCAATGCATACTTATTCTTTTATAATTTTTTAAAATCCCTTTAAAGATTGTTTTGAATCATCTGGGCAGTGCTGGTGCATGCCTTTCATCCGGGCACTTGGGAGGCAAGTAAATAAATAAATAAATAGTTGTTTGAATTGGCAAACAAAATGTGTATACTTAAGGGGTATATGCAATCTGCACATGTATGTTGTAAAATGTCAAATCAAGTTAACAAACATGCTTACAGCCTTATGTTCTGTGTGTGTATGTGTGCACGCCTGTATGTAGGAATAAAGTAGTACTCAGCCTTGTTATGACCTGTGTGAGAGAGCAGTAAAATGTGTTTTCCTGTTACTCTCCTCATTGTAAAAATCCACAAGAGGCTCCAGACTAAGTCTTCATCCCCTCCACTTCAACTATGCTTCTTCTTAATGGCAGTTAAGAAGATATTACGGTATTAGAAATGTCCATTGATACTGGGATGTTGCTGTTTCCATGCTTTCTCAGGAAATATAAATATATGTATACATATCCACACCCATATCAAAATGTATCCACTTTTATTTTGTCTTTTATGTGTAAAGATTTGCGTGTGTGTGTGTGTATGTGTGTGTGTGTGTGTACACGTGTGTGTGTGTGTGTACATGAGCTTGTGTTACTCATGCGTGTGGAGGCTAAAGGTTGACTTTGGGTGATTTCCTCTTGTCTCTCTCCAACTTAGTTTCTGAGAATTCATGCACTGAACCTGGGGATTACAGATATGGTAAGGCTTGCTCCTGAGCAAATCCCAAAAATCTCCTTCCTTTCTCTGCTTCCCAGCACTGCAAGAAAAGAAATACATCATCACACCTAGATTTCTACATGGCTCCTGAACCCTGACTCAACCCTTTGGGCTTACAGGTCACGCTTACTCACTGAGCCATCTGCTTAGCCTCCCGTTCTCAGTACGTATAATCTAGTCATTAAGTAGAATTAAACATTGTATAGTCTTGGGGTCTGGCATCTTTCTGCTAGCACAGTGTATTTTAGTTGCATCTATGTGCTACATATGTTAGTACAGGTCTGAAATACCTATGATGATCCGTTTTTAGTTTATTTTGTAGGAGATATGAGGTCAAGGTCAAGTTGATTATCATTATTATAATAATTGTGATTCTTTTGCATGTGATCATTAAATTCCTGAAAAGACCATCCTTTCTCCATTGAATTCCCTTTGTCTCAAAATTCAGTCAACTTAAGCAGGTCACTGTGGTCCGTACTTACTACAGTAGCCCCATATGTTCAGCTATCTGAAATAAGTGGATCACCTGAACCTAATTACCATGGCAATACCACAACTTGTAAGGAAAGAAAGAACAAAAAAGAGGGAGAAGGGAGGGAAGAAGAGAAGGAAGAAAGGAGAGAGGAAGGATTGGTCAACCCTGGCTGAGTGAGACCATTTTTGAGATTCTCTTAATTTGTGATTTTCTTTCACACGCTTAGTACCTGTAACTGTACAGCAAGCCTTGACCTCAGATGGTATAAGCCCTCCACATCTATTCAGACTTTGCTCCAATAAACAGCACCATATAACAAAACCAACACCAGTTGTGGTTGCTGGTTCTAAGTTGGTGAGGTGGCTATATAATCTCACTAGTGACCCTGGTCCTATCCATCCTGTCTCTGAATATGATTTTTCTTGTCTAGGTGTTGTGATCAGCAGATCCAATCAGCTCCTGTTCCTTTCTTGCAGAGGAAAAAATGTTCCCTCTTCTACATGAGAGAGATCTTTTCTCCGTGTTCTTCAGAAGATCGATGTAACAAGAAGAGGGTCACATGATTATCTGGAGCTGCAGGGGAATCTTAAGAAGCAACTGTATGGGCAAAGAGGAAGGATGCAACATCAAGTACCTCAGATGAGCACTTAGGTCAGCCAGTGTGAGTCTTTCTCCCCAGAGATGGTCACAGTGCAGCTTGATGCCACTGACATTTAGAAGGCAGAGGGTAAGGATGCTTCTAAATACCCCAACAATACAATTCCCTAACAACACAGGACGTCATGGGCAAGGCAAATTAATGCCAAGATTAAAATGCCAAGTGGTCACCTACAGCACAACACCTCCCTGGGCCTGGAAGATGGAGACAGTCTCACATTGGGCATCTGAGACAGAGGAAGGGAAACAACAAAGTGCATTGTCTACCTTGGGTGTCAGGCGCACCCAGCCAGAGTTAGAAAGCATCAAATTTTAAACTTTAACCATTTGTATACTGGTGATGGGGCTTCCCCCCTCCCCCCAATAAAACCTAATATAAATAAGGAGCATGATGAATTGTAAACCCAGTAAGGGAGAGCTTCCTCTGGCGAGGAACAGAAGGAATGAAAAACAACCCAGGAAGCCTGTGGTGGGATGGAGTCCTCTTCAGCCTGCAAGGCTCAAATCTCAAGGCAGTAGATAGAAAATGTGTTTCATCTGTACCTAATAGCAGGCCCCTATAAGGAACCAGTCTCCATGACACTGACTTTAGGTGTGTGTGTGTGTGTGTGTGTGTGTGTGTGTGTGTGTGTGTGTAAGAAAAAGACAGAGATGACAGAGACAGACAGACAGACAGACAGACAGACCAGGAAGATAATAATAGTAAGTGCTGACTCTGCCCCAGCCTAGCCTAAATGTCAGCCCTTGATATGCATCCTAGCAAGGTAAATCTAATCAATTCAGAAAGACTTAACAGAGTCCATGTTTTCTCATTTCCAAAGTGGGTATCATATTTGGACTAAGTGATCCTCAGAAAGTCAGTCTTTATAAAGTATCCCCAGCATGGTGCTCAGCCCATGGCGAGCACTGACCAAGTATCAGCTGACTCGTTACAACTGCATCTAAAGCACAAGCATGCTCACGTGGGCTTCTTGGTTCTTCTCAGCAGAGAATGTGGACAAGAACTGACTGGAAGCCTAAGTACCTGCTGGAAGTGCCTGGGTATGGTGACTCTCTCAGAGTGTCAAGGGAGGGGTCCTGACTCCCAGGGAAACCCCAAGTCTGCATTAGGACCAGTAAGTTTGTCTTAACGACCAATTCATGTTCTCTCAAATTTTTGGTTGTGAACCTAGCCTTTAACAGCTGAGCCATCGCTCCATCCCATACCTCATGTTGTCCACCAACTGCCCACCGCTGACTCCAAGTCCTGACTGAAGGACAGGGGAAAGAGTGTGGGTTGAGGGAGAAACCTCAGAATACAGTGCAGACTAAGCACAGTGGAGACAAAAGGCCAAGAGTAAAAGATTACAGTGAAGAGAAAGCTAATGCTCAGAACATCTCCCTGACTTAGTGCCCCTCAATGCCGGTGAAGCCTTCCCTGTGTCCTGCAGATTTGGGACGGTGCCACATCCTCCGTAAACCCTGGGGGCCAAGCCTCAATCTTCACTAGTACACTATTATTTTATTATACTATCACATTATTGTTTTGCATTATTAGTTTCCTAGGCTGCTGAGAGGAAGCACAGCGCACAAGGCGATGTAGTACAACAGTGACTGTGACTCACAGTTGTGCCTATAAGACGTGTCTGTGCCACTCATGGAACACACTGCGTCATGCTCCCTCTGAAGGCGAAGATGTTGGCTGGCCATGGGCTGCTTTCCTAGATCACTGGCTTATGGAAGCATTCAACTTCACTTAACAAAGGGCATTTGCCACATTAGCCACAACGCACAATTCTATACTGGTAGGGTTTCTCAAGAGAAACAACAACAAACCCCCCAAACCAATGGGAATATATAGACCACGCTATGCTGTATAAAGTTCAAGAGACATGGCCCCATGTAAGATGGTATTCCATAATATCAGTTAATGAAAATGTTTGTGTAAGAACACTCTGTGCTGTTCACACAGCAAGGAATCATTTAACAACATGCCTACCAGAACTCCTGGCTAAGTGACACCTAAGTGTAGACACAGTCTGCCATACACATACAGATGCACACAGATGGACATCAGGTGTGCATCCCAGCATGCCAGTTTAAGTTGGAAATGGGTTTGTATACACCTGCTTTCAAAGCGTCACAGCTTAGCCACCCTATGAACATTCATAGAGAACTTAAAATTGGCATTAGTTAGACACTCCCAGCAGTGTGAGGTACCACCTCTTTTTAGCCCAGAGAAGTTCAAAATCTCAAGTGTGAGTTCTACTGCCTGGGTCTCATTCTTCGATTATCTTCTATCATAGGCTGAACCTGAAAGACCTGAAATCCAAACTGCTCTGAACACTGAAACTCTCCGAGTGTTAACATGGAGGTGAAAAATTATTATGTGGCCCTCGAGTAATGGCCACAGTCACAACACAATTGCACCAGAAATGTACATGATCGCTCCCAGGCTAAGAATATAAGGTGCTTGGAAACATAAGTGGATTTTATGCTTGGACTTTGGTTCCATTCCCAAAGCATCTCATTGTATATATGTAAATATTCAATATATGATCAAAATTATCCACTCTGAAATGCTTCTGGTTGCTGGCATTATGGACAGGGATAGCCAATCTATGCACCTCTGATATAAAACAGCATCCCACTAGAGGAGATGCACAGGACACAGCGATGGGAAGGGGTGACTGTCCATGCCCTTTCCTGAGCACTATTCTCAGTTGATCTTCTATGTTCTGCTGGCAGAAAGCTTGCCAGAACTGACCTCCTGTCAGGAGGCTCCACTGAAGGGTCTGTGGTTCATGACATTGTTGGGCACTGAGATCAACTCAACCTTCTACCCCAAGAAATTGGGACGGAAAGTCTTAATTGTCTAATCCTGTCCTGGTCTCTTTGTGGAACAGTTTCTATTACGAAAGCACCTACAGGTTTCCAGTCAGTGATCAGCTGGGTGTTCACGGAAAAGACACCGTGGCTACCCGAGAGGTTCCAAGGCTTGTAGAAAAATGTGTGCCAAAAGACAGTGAGGATGTCTCAATATGTAGTTCTTACTAATATTTAAATAACTTGTGTGCGTGTGTGAGTGTGTGTGTGTGTGTGTGTGTGTGTGTGTATACATGCATACAAGTGAGTAATGCATATACTCATAGCTCATATGTTTTTATGTCTTGATAGAGAGATTGGAAGGGCTTGGCTAATTCTGCTGTAAGTTTATCAAGCTGGAATCTTCAGGGCAGCACAGCCAGCTGGAAACTTGGGTAAGAGTGGTGACTGGCGTCTGGAGTCCCAGACACTCTGAGTAGCAGAACCAGTGAATTTCTGGGCAGTAGACTCGGAGATGAATGTTCCTCACTGCTCTCGGTTGTTGCCAGGCTACAATTTCCTCTTCTGCCTTCCACACAGAAGCCACAGTAAGCCTTAAAATGTAGATAAGAGGATGTTGTGTCTTTCTTTAGAATGTTCCAGTCATTTCTCGGCGCTCATAGAGTCAAGACCCCATGATTGCTAGGGTCATTCTTTGTTTGAAAGTGCTGTCCTGGTTTTCAATAGGATACCTTTGCTAAGCTATCTTCTGGAAAGAGAGGAAACCAACCAGACAGCTCAGCCAAGGCCTCACATGGCCCAGTGTCTGCGGACTCTCCAGCTCTCTCATGCCACTACTTGAATTCTCCTCACTTGGGCTACAGGGCATGCTGGTGCCCCCATCCACCAATACCTCCATCCCACACCCTCCAGCCTTTAGCACAGGCTTCTCCTGCTGGGGGATCCTTTCTCCCACACCATTGCTTACTAGTCTTGAATCACAAACCTCAACACAATTGCCTATAATCTTCCTCCTTTCCAGAACAACCTCCAAAGCCTCCAGGAAATGCAATGATCTGACACATATATGTCTTTACATATATGGTCCAGTTGACTTCAGAGTCTGAAGAGCTCCAAGATCCATAGTTGGCAACATGGGCAAGGAGATAAGCTGATGTCCTAATGAAAAGAAAAGATCCAAATCCCTGTTCACTCTTGCACACACAATTCCTGCTTAGTCTTTCTTCTCCATTCAGTCCCCAACTGAAGCTGCTTATCGTGGGGAGGGCAAGGCAGTCTGCTTGATTCCACACAACAACTGGGAATAGAGTCACATCCACATCATCAGACACATCATCAGAAGCTTGACTGAATGTCAGGATACCCAAGCCTGGCACAAAAATTGGCCATCACACTGAGGTGTTCCCTTTCTCTCTCTCTCTCTCTCTCCCTCACCCACCAACACACACACACACACACACACACACACACATACACACACACACACACACACACCTGGGCATGGGAAATGTCAAACCAGCCCGAGGGAGAAGATAAGAACATGAGGCAAAGGTCACTGGCTTGCCATCAGAGACCAAGAAGCTGGCAATATCAAGTCATCTGTAGCTGGCTGCTTACGTCAGGGACTTGCTCCCAGGAGTCCTCTATGCCAGCCTCCTCTATGCCAGCCTCTTCCACTCTTGCCCAGTCTCTTTGCCCCTCCATCCATCTCTCTTCTGCCCTTCGCCCCTGCTTCTTCTTCACCTTTCTGATGTGACTACACAATGTTGTCAGGCAAAGCTTCCAGGGACTAAACCCTGAAAGACTGACTCAAATTTCCATCCAGAAAACAAAACATGGTCTTTGGGGCCTCCTGAGTTTGTACTTCCTCCAGTGGGTGTTCCTTTAATATCCCTTTCTCCCTGCCTAAAGTTCTCACCCTTCCTTTCTCCCAACATTATTGGGACGATGTACAGCCACCACCCTGATTCTCAGCACATTTGCCACCATCTCCCTCTCTGTCACCTAGCTGGACTCCTTAGCTGATTGCACAGTCAAGCAAATCAGTTGGTTTCTCTCCCAAGAGCCTCCCATGGCTCCCTGTTACTTCTCTCAGGTCTGAATGCTTCTACTCTGACATCATTTTACTCTGCTCTGACCATCACCTGACTTCTCTGCGTGACCTCCTGCCACGGCAGAGCAGGAGAGCATGTAAGGAATCACTTTCCTAAGCAACTTCTCCTGGCCAAATCCTCTGGACAGTCAACAGAAGATGCCAATCCCTTGCTGCTCAGGACTCTGTCAGCTCAGAAGCCTCCAAGTGCATGTCTGCTTCCTGAGGTGACCTTTGTGGCTCTGGCTTCTCTTTATCACGGGCCTGACTCACAAAACACTGTCGGCCCAACAGGGGGACTAACTCTTGAGCAGAGACTGGGATAGCCCCAGACATTTGACCCTTCTCACTGAACCAGGGTCCGCCTTCCACTGCAGCCGCCTACCACTTGGAGGGAGGCAGCACTGACCAAAGACCACAGGTCCTTCCAAGGCCTGGGAATCATGTTACGTGTATCTGTGGCACAGCAGGATGGGAGATGCTGTTTTGAAACATAATATTGGAGGTAGGAGGAACCTTCCCTAGAGAAAGGTCTCCTGGCATGAACATCTCAGAGACTCAGGGCTGCCTCGGGCTGGGCATTTCATTGAGTTAGAGACAAAGAGTTGCATGTTCAAAACTTACCATCTGCCTTACTGTCCTTGGCGTTCTGGTTTCTGGAAAGCTTAGTTTCTCTCAGTGAATCTACCCTTACTTTTCTCATGGTGGTGGGTTGGAGGCTGAATTTGTTTCTGCTGTTGGGAACTTGGAATGGATTCAGTATCTATCACACATTTTTCTGGCAAATGCATCCTTTTATATGTGACTTAAATGAACTGGAGGGTTGGAGGTATGTATGTGTGTAATTATGTATTTAATTTTGCTTTTTATATGAAACACTGCTTCAGAAGTGCTACTCTTGCTTGGATGTTTTGAAGGCCTAACAAAAATTAGTTTCCTTCACTAATGTCTGCCCTCTAGTGCATTCTCTGCTGGATGCTAACAACTTCTGCTTCCCAGATCTATGCTCAAAACCAAAGTGTAGTCTCTTGCCACTGACTTTGTGACTTGAGACCACTGCTGATGCTCACTGAGCCTCAGTTTCCACATGTAGAGTTTGGTGCCAATTACACACTACAGCTTCTTTTATAGTCAGTTGGAGAAAATGTATAAAGTATAGGTGCATACTGGGTAAACAGTACACTAACTGACCTCACAGAGTCCTTACCAACTTAGTGGTTATGAGCACAGGTTTTGGAGCTGGACTGAGGGTTCAAATCCCAGATCTCTCTTGGGCAAGTTAAAGGAGCTGCCTGTGCCTCAGTGCTTACCTGTGATTGGGAGCCATAACTGTGCTGCTCGTTGCTTTGTCTTGAGGGTTAAATGAGCCAATATGTGGGAAGTGCTCAGAGCCACTCACGGTACACAGCAAGCAATCAATAAAGCATTAGCTAGTAAGATTATAGGAAGCCAGTAAAAAAAAAAAAGAGTTCCCCAGCTGCAAAGCTGTCACTTCCCAAATAGCCTGCTTCTAAGAAGGTGAACTTTGCTCCTGGAAGTGGACATGCAAGCCCACCATGCTAACATTCACACCCATTCTCCCACAAGGGCACCGAGCCCGAGTGCCTAAGGGCTGGTGGGAAGCAGAATGGAGAGAAGTCCCAGGAGCTACGTTGAAAGGAGCTACAAACAAAACCATCCAGCTTGGCCTTCACTGGATAAGGAATGACCACAGCATCCTCCTGATACAGCTGAGCGTTCTGCTATTTGCAACTGGGAATATTGGCTGATAGACTCTACCCAACTGGGACTTCTTCAGTCTCCCTATTGGCCTCTTACTTTTGCAGGAAAGTGAATACCTTTTCCTACCTCCACACCCCCAACAACCAGCTCCCTCCCACTCCCCTAGTTCCTCCCCTATAGGCACCTTTGACCCAGAAACAACCAACTTCCCCAAGTCCCATGACCATAGTGGTGAGACTAGACATTGAAACTGCACTGCTTATCTCTAAGCCCTTGGGCAATGTGTTTGCCACTATTTTTAAGCATTCTGGCCCCTTTCCCCTCCCAGTCTTGCCTTCCCCCCACCCCAGGCCTTAGCTCCCTATTCAGCTCCTTGGTCAGCTCAGCTATTTCAGTTTTGGGTTGAATGGTCTAGACAGGAACCAAAACATGCTCAGTCTGCATATGGGTTCCCTCTAGGCATCTCCATTTCCCAAACAGTGCAGGGCAGAGGACACCGGTGGATGAAGTAGCTTTAACTCAGCAGTGTGATCCCTCCCCACCATCAGTCACAAAGCCCAGGTCACAATTCTGCTTAGTAAATGTAGTCAACGGACAGTGCTAGAATTATCATCTCGAGACATTAAGTTCCTTGGCTTTCTTTTTGCCCCTCAAGAGAATATTCTGGAACCACGGACAGTTTCTCAGTTGTTTTAGAGCAAAATAGGAAAGCTGATTTGGGTGGGCTTTTCCACTCTTGACATACTTGTTTGAGATTTATTTTATTTTTATTAATGTGTGTGTGCAGGTGTGTGTATGTGTGTATCTCTGGAGAGGGAACAAATCAGGTATGCATTCAGATGCTCAAGAAGGTCAAAAGAGGGTGTCTGCTCCCCTGAGTGGGGGGAATAGGTGGCTGTGAGCCTCCTGACATGGATGCTGGGAATCAAACTCTGGTCCCCTAGAAAAGTAGCAAATGCTCTTAACTGCTGGGCCATCTCTCCTGCCCTTTTGTGTGGCTTTTGACACACATCACTGTAGCTGTTGGTTGTTACTGCATAACTCACAATTACAAAGTCTCAGGGGGCACAGAGCATATATACTTATTCAGTTCACGGGCTTGTAGGAAGGCCTGGGGAACTAGTGTGAATATATGTCTGCCATAGGGTCAAAGAAAGTCCAATATGCACAACTGAGTGCACAGTTTTCAGATCTCTGCATATCCTCTTTCCCATGATCCCATCAATAAAACAAGCCAGGTCACCAAACCAGATGTGAAGAGTAAGCATGGGTCTGTTAAAACAATATGGAGAGATGGCTTAGTGGTTAAGAACACCACTGCTTCTTCAGAGGGCCTGGGTTCAATTCCCAGCACCCACATGGCAGCTCACATCTACCTGTGAATCCAGTGTCAGGGGATCTACACATGCACACCAATGCAAGTAAGAATTACTATGTGATAGGCTAATTTTCTATCACAAATCCTGATGTATGGGCATGACAGACAGCTTCTTATACCTGGAGGGCCAGAAAAAATTGGTGAGAAATAAACTTTTATTAAGTCACTGAAATCTCCTAGTCCTTTGTGACTGTAGCAAAACTTTGCAGACACCTGAAAAGCTAATAAGTATCAAATTCAAAGTCAGAAGCATGCCTACCTGTTTTATAGCCACTGCTTAATGTACACCTATTGGACAGACAAGGTCAAATGTAAGTATATGGCCAAAGAGCTTCCTGCTGTGGAAACCTATTAAGACCTTCTAGAGGAGAAAGTGGCGCTTTCAAATTGAACAGATTGATGTTGGCTTCTCAACATGGCTTTGGGGTCTTCAGGGAAAGGAGTTGGTGCCTCAGGACTCTGAGGAGTTGGTTCCTCTTAAAGAATTTCTACTAAGGTACAAGTATTGAGTGACCTAGAGAATTGAAGAGATAGCTATTCAGAGCACTCGCCTTCCATAAACTGGCTAGATAATAATGGAAATCTCTCCATAAATGCTTCGGGAGGAAGAGGAAGGGTGGAAGTCAGGATGGGCTCTCCTTGGCCTCAGGGGTGAGAAAGAGAAAACATGGTCTTGACCATTATCACCACTGAAGCCAAAATAAACCAAGAAGTCTTGAAGTGATGGAAGGCACCTTCAAGGGAATGGATACCTTGGTATCTACAGCTTTCAAACTCCACAAGTTTAAACTAAGTATTTCATCCTTCCATTTTGCATTCTCAGCCCAGCCCACCCTGCAAGCTTCTTCCTCAACCTTCTCTAACACTGAGCCAGCCAGAGCCAACTTCACTCCAAATGCACCGGGCCCTTTCTGTATCCAGCCATCACGCAGTCCTTTCCCTCTGTTCTGACTCCCATCCTACATCCCTTCCTTCTCCGCCTGCTAATGCCATTTCCTCCAAAGCTCAGCTCGGACCTACACAGTTTGGGAAACCCTGCCTCAATCAGCTACAACTTCCTCACCTCAGCAAACCTTTTGTTTTCTCCTGACGTCCCATTGTTCCTGGCTGACACTCCACATTCTACGTGCCCCAGGTTTATGTCAGTCATAAGGCTAGACATTTGAAGAGCGAATAAACAAGAGAATCTGTGAGCTCATTGACAAGAGTCCTGTGGATCTGTTCACTCTCAGCATCATGCACTGGGCCACTGAACAAATAAATACGCAGTGCTCTTTCTATCGGAGACCACCTATACCCTGCCTACATCTATTTTGGCTGGTTTTCTTTGGAAGTAACAAACGTGGAATTCACTGATACAGTCACAAAGGTGGTACAGATAGGCTCATGGATTCTACAAAGGTCAATTGTGCCACGGAGGTACCCAACTGAAGGATCCATGACAACTGTCATCAGGGACTTGAATCCTAGGTAAAACCCCACTGTTCACCCTTTGATTCTCCACTATCTCAGCCTCATTCACAGCCCAGAGATCCCAGCTTTTACATCTCCTGGCTCTCCCTACTGATGACACTGCTGCTCTTTCTTGGTTCTAGACTAGAAAGTCCTGGGGAAGGGTTCTGATTGTCTTAGCTCTTCTTGTCTACCCAAGGCCAAGACAGTACATCTCTGAAAAGAGAGATGAGATTGGAAGCAGGCCATGACAGTGTCCTCTGTCACCGATTCTGCCATCTGTCATATGCTTCAACCACTGTGATTAGGTCAACTGGGAAAAGAAGCAAATGACAGACAGTTCCCACCTGGTCATCTACAGATATAGTTTGCATAGTCTTTAGACTTCTGAGGCCTGAGGCCAAAATGAAATGTTGGGGTGACAATCCCAGCTTTATAACCTCAAGCTTCTCTGATCACAGTCCCATCTGTAAAGTGTGGACAGTAGGCATTGTCTGACTCAAGGAGCAGCTGTGGGAATGAATGAACCGTAAGCAAACCAGGAGGTGTGGTGCTTGGCATGCATTAAACACTCAATAAATCACTAGACGTTTGTTGCTTTGGACATGGTCATAAGTCAGAGCAGAAGGAATTATGCTTTGGAATGAAAATACATAAAAGGTATGATGCAGAAGACCCCAGGCAATTGACACAGAGTGTGGGATCCAGGGAAGGCTGTGTATGTGGAGACACTTTAGTGCAACCTGGAGCACGGAGGTGCCAGTTATGAAAAGAGGAGCAGAAAAATGGTGTCTAGGAAGACAGGAGGGAACCCAATGATACAACCTGTAAGCATAGTTACTCTGAGACCGAGGCATAGGCTAGAGCCTATGTGTTCAAGACCAACCTGGTTGATAGAGTGAGACGCCATCTCAGAGAGGCAAGGGGGAAGGAGGGAGGGAGAGGAGGGAGGGGAGGAGGGAGAGGGAAGAAAGAGATGGAAGCAGACTAATTTTAGGAAGTGGGAGAAGCATGGACCAAAATTAGGAGACACGAAATGAAAAGCTAGGCTCGAAAGATACACATACTTCTGTTTGCACAGGATTTCTAAATCTTAACCCTCACAGAAATCCACAGCAAGAGGTGTGGCTGGGAAAAAAGTTAGATGGGGCCTGAAGGGCTGGAGGGCCAAGCTAAAAGAGTGGACCTTACTCCGCTCATAGCAGGAGTCACACACGAAGGCTTGAAGCTGAGAACTGAGTCATGAGGCATAAAGTTGTGTTCTGTACTGAATAAAGACTTTCATTAGAACCTCGGTGACTAGAAAACTTCTTTCAGCTTCTGTTATGGCTCCATTTTTTCTTAACGAAATATTTCTCCCTCGTCAGAAAACAGTGTCATGGGTGCTACCTCAAACGGCAGCCAACGTTTGTCCCAGGAGATAGGGGAGGGCAGAGCACAGGGGGCCCATGGGCCCTGTAGAACAAATGATTGCTCCATGGATACATTTTCACTAGTGCTGCAGGAGGCCAGGCCCAGCTTCACCACCCTTTCATAGAATTCTAGCAGAGCATGTTAATATAAAATTCTTGGTTTGGATTTTGTGTTTGTTTTTTGAGTCAGGGTGGATATTTTTTTCACATTGACTTCAAACATTCTTAAACTCTCCAGGCTGAACAATGTAGGTAACCCTCATCCCAAAGGTCACCAGTGTGAGCTCTCTAGACTCCTGGTGATCCAGAATAGGTATCACTCTGGATTCCTGGAAGCTTTAAGATCATTTCACCCGTACGAAAATAAAGAATGCAGACAGCACAGACAGAGAAATACCAGGTAAAACAAAGAAGACATTTTTAGGAACTAAAAATTCTAAATGTAAAACAAGTAAAATAAACAAACTGATCAAAGCAAGCAAATAAAACATATAGCAAAGGTTGAGGGCGTGGCTCAGTTGGTAAAGGACTCACTTTGCAAACATAAGGAGTGCCACCCCCGGCGCTCACATGGAAAAGTCAGGCATGATAGCACACACCTTCCATTCCAATGCTGTGGAAGCTATGACAAGGTGGTCCCTGGGGCTCCGCTCAGTAAGCCAGCAGCTCCAGCTTAATTGGTAAACCCCAGGCCTGTGGGACACTGTCTCAAAAGAGTTGGACAGTGCTCCTAAGAATAGCTCTCAAGTTGCCCTCAGACTTCCATACCCACAAGCCCACACACACCATGTCAGGCCTGCCTGCCACAGTGTAATCCCCCAAACTCACAGAAGCAAGAGCCCTTAAAGCACACTCTCACCCCTAAAAAGAACCAATATCTGGAATCGTGGTTATTAGCAAACATTGTCTCAAGCATTGTCATGAACCTCCTGGCACCACAGCCAGCAGCTAGGCACTACTATTTACCCACTTCACAGAAGAGTAAACTGAGGCAGGGAGAGGACAGAGCCTGAGGTACCTTAGAAGGAATGATACTCAGAGCAATGCTCATATTGGTGGACAGAGCAGTGACTACAGAGGTATGGGGGTCAAGTTAGAAGCAGATATAGAAAGGTGAGCCTGCTTGGCTTTTATGGTTTACTTTTGCCATTTTGCAGCATCACACACACACACACACACACACACACACACACTTTCAAATTTAAATAAAAAGGCATATTCCAAAGCCAACTGAGTAAGAGTGGCTGTTTGATTATTCACTGTCTCCCGATCATTTGCTTTGGCCTCAGAAAAAAATAGAGAGAAACTGACACAGCATTAGCCTGTCAGTGGGAGCTGCTACATGGATTTCCCATCTCATTTGTGGTATCCCCTGGCTTTTACAGGTTCCCTCTTTTCCTAGAAATAGGGTTGTTGGACCTATCCCACAGGCCACTTGAGACTTCCCTGAACTCTGCACTGTGCCTGGAGATGCTCTTTCCTGCCCCACACCCTCCCTTGCCACAGCTGCAGGGCCCTGCCCCTGGACTTTACAGAACTTTTTTTTTAATTGTTGTCCCCAAAGCCTTCTGTTTGCATCCGTTTATTAAAGTGCAAACTCAGCTGTGAAACTCCCTTAATGGTGTTATTTTATTGGTGGGCCATTCAGGAACCCAGCACCACACAAACAGGATAAATATTTTTCTTTGCAGCACATACCCCATGTTGGGGGCCACAGAACAAGGGGAGAGAGGAGTTTGTTTACAAGCTCTTCAGTCATCCCTTGGAGAGGAGCTGGGAAATGTAACCCACACATTCCACAGGACAATCACCCCCACCAGCTTGAGCTCATTTGGAGGTGTGAGGGTCCTGCTCAAAGGGCGGCTGTTAATTTTATTGACCAAATTTGGAAAGCAGGGATCCTCATAATTAAAGGGGGATTCTGGAAGAGCAATGGGCATTTCAGATTCCGGCAAGTGGGCACAAGGTTGCTTTAGGAGTTTTGTTTTATTTTGTTTGTATTTTTGTCTTGTTTTCATTTCAGCCCTTGGAGGAAACTTCAAACTCCAGTGCTAGGTTCAAAACACTCGAGATCTTTAAAATAAGTTTGTCAGTATTCAGTATCACAGCTGTTATCAGCTCCTGCCTCAAGTCCACCCTGGTCAGTAATTCCTGCCACCTCTTCCTGCCCACATTATAGATTAAAACAAGTGTGAGCCAGTGTAGTGCCCTAAAGTAGGACCTTGACCCCAGAGCACAGGTTAGTGAAGCATGCCACTTGGCTGCCTCTCTCTTTGCATCTTTGTGTAACTATGGAGTTATTGGTAGGAGCTAGGATACAACTGAAATCCCCCATGGTTTGCAGCAGATTCTCCTTGTGTTCATACACAGAACAAGAGAGAGTGAAAGGGTTAAAAAAGCTGCCTTGTGCCTCCATCTCTGGCCTTCAGACATGGAGTCCTCAAAGAAAAGTACCTTTAACTTCCAAAGAATTGACAGACACCCGTCCTTGCCCCCTCCCCCCAGCAACCCCATTCACTCTGTGCCTCAGCCCAGGGGCAGATTCACGCCTATTGGAGTTGAGGAAGCATATTGGTAACTTAGCGAGGTGTTTACCCAATGCTAACCTTGAGCTGGACCACAGAATGAGTGGGCCCTGTCAATATTTGGACTTTGAGGAGGCCAGTTTATAACTGTTCAGACTTGTGTCTGAATTGCGCTTTGAAACCAGCCTTTGCCAGTTTGCTCCCAGACTTCCTTCTTTGCTTGCTTTTGGAAAAGCTATTTAGGGATATTTCCTTTGGAAGGGTTGCTGGGGGCTGTGGGGAATGAGTGGGGACAAGTTCAGAATATCATAACGTGATATGGGAAAAAAGAAACGTAACCCAAGTACCGAAAACTCCACCGTGGGGCAATGTTATTGTTGGCTGAATGGTAGGGACTGTCTGGGCCCCCAAGAAGGGGGGGGGGGGGGGGGGGGGGGGGGGGGGGGGGGGCTCTGCGGTCTACAGATGCTTCTATTGTTGGTGGTGCGAGCTTGTAAATAGTTAAAATATTTACCAAGGCACCTCCGAGCCGGAGCTATCCCATTTTATTATTTATACCTTTTCAGAGGGACAAAAATGGAGGTGTCCACTAAACGTGATGGATTAGGCTTATAAACAGCCATTATGGCCGTCAAAGCTCACATGTCAGCTCCTCCTTTGTGTCCGTGCATTTCTAAGCTAACCAGTGATCCATGCATAAGATAGAAGGTTAAGAATGCAGAGGAAAGGAGTGTGGCCTGCAAGCAAGATGCTGCTTCTGCTGATTGGAAACACAGCTCTAGAAAGTGAGGAAGGCGCCTGGCAAGAGGCGAGAAAGGGGACTGTGTGCGTGCATACTGTTGTGGTGTGCGTGCGCGCGCGCGTGTGTGTGTGTGTGTGTGTGTGTGTGAACACATACAGAAGACAGGCTCTGGGAAGTGGACAAACCCCTGCAATCTGACACATTGCTTGCGTTCTCACAGTGTAGGCTGCAAACCTTTCCAGGCCTCTACCTGCCAGCACCCTCAGCTGTTTCCTTAGTGACTGCAGCTGGCTTTTGTTTTCCCAAGATAAAAATCAGGAAATGCAAAAATTAAATAGGATTTGAGAAGAAAAAGGATGGGCCTTGGGTCAGAGGGAGAAGGGTAAGCCAGCAGGTACCAAGGGTTGTTGACAGAGGAAGATCCCATCTTTCCGTGCCTAAGTTTAAAAAAAAAAAATTAAATGGTGGGGGGGTGGGGGAGAGGCACCCCACAGTGCAGGTGCTCCGTGCCAGGCAATGCCTAGAAACCAAACTCCTCGAGAAAAGTTTGGTTGAAGCAAAGTTCATGACAGAGTTACTTATGATTCCTAGGAAGGTTCATTGTCAGACCAGCTAACGGGGAGGAGATGGCAGGTAGAAGGTAGATGCAAATTGTGTTTTTGTTGGCTCCCTGTAGCTGCACATGTTAGAGGCAGTTTCTGTGAGAGAGAAAAAAAATGGCTTCCATTCAGCTCTTTACCCGGAAGTCCTAGGTCCTTCAATCTGTTGGTCACTGACTTCCTGCCCTGTACAAACCCAAGCCTTTAACTTTGTCCTCTGTTCTTTAAAGGAACAGAGGTAATAGCTCCACAATTAATGGGCACGGGGGGGGGGGGCAGGGGGAGGGTTGAAGACAGTCAGGCTGGGTGAGGCTGGGATCTCCTCTGCCGGCTCTAAACACAAACTGGAACTTTCATTTCAGTGAACTGTTGCCTAGCTGTCTTCTCTCGAGATCCTGGGAAGGAATTATGATCTCCCTTTTTTGTTTATTTATGCTGTTACTTATTTATTGGGGGCCCTCAGGTGAGAACATAGTCCTGTAACAAGTGGCAGATTTATTTTCATATATTCCTCTGTAGTTCGTGTCAATTAGAGAGAAGAGAAATTAGAAAACACAAATATCCACACAGACTTTCTTTACAGGTAAGCAGACTGGGTGTGCCTCGATCTGAGCCCCACTGCCTTGGATCTCTGGGCACTTCAGCCATCTCCTGGGGTGATGGCCCCTTTTGTGGCCTCTTCAGACTGTCTGCCACATTAGTATGCTGCTGCATCTACTGATGTGCTTCTGTAAATACTGGGATCTGAATCACACCACTGTGGTGCCCAGACACGAACACTCTTTCCAGAAAAGAAAAACACACACACACACACACACACACACACACACACACACACGCACGCACCAGGTTTCTCACTAGATCTATCTTGTGTGGTGCCACAGCCAACAGATGAGGATCTGGCTCTTGGTGGGAAGAGTACTCTATTAAGTGAACATCCTTTGTGAACCTCTTAAGACTGAAGTCTTTGCCTTGTATTCACCAATGTGTGTAAGTAGCTATAATAATTAATTCTTGCTAGCTGACTCTCAGATACAGTTGCAAAAGCCTAGGCAGCTTTCCCTTGGTAAGTTCTAAAACACAAGCACCCCAGCTAGCCCTTGAATTTGATCCCTTCCCCATGGGATCTCTTCTCTTCAGGGAGGAGTTAGAACTTTCAGTAGTTTGAAAGCTAACAGAGCAAAAGGAACATAAAGAGCTTCAGTGAGTTACACCAAACAGTTTGGCCATCTAGCTAAACACTGTCTGTGCACACACAAACGGAGGCACATGTGCTACTCGCTAGCACTTTATAGCCCAGCCCAGCCCGACTTCACTATCTGGATGGTGCCTGTAGTTGCTACTCTCCTGGCTCAGTCCCCCTCTCCTCCCTCTTTTGTCTGTATCTTCTTTGTCCTCTTCCTTTCCATCTCTACTTCCCACACTACAGTGAAGTCTTAGAAACCCTCAAAGCCTCCCAGAAGGCTTAGTCCGTTCTCCTGCTCCGTCATGGACAATGATGCTGGGAATGGCTCCTTTACTAACTTGATGAGAAACAGTGCTTGACTTGACTTTCTGCTGAAATCCCCAATCTCCTTTGCCTGCTCTGGTGCTTTCCTGGTTGAGTCAGTTCTGGGAGCCCAGCTGTCCTCTTCCACACCAGGTATACAAGGCAGCCAAGCGGTCACCAGAGAAGGAGACACCCAGGTGTTTCAGGTGTTAGATTGGAGATTCAGCAAATAAAATACTGGGTGCCTAACTGAATTTAAACGTCAGATAACCGGCAAATACGTTTCAGTCCAAGCCCAGTATGGGGCACACTTCTCTTTTTCTGGAGTTTCCAGACTCTAAGAGAGCCATGACCTTGTGTATCTTATAAGGGGGAGTGCTGGATGGAATCACCATTTGCCAGGATGCTCATCAAGGCAAAGGAGTTCTTTGAGGGAGGTTCCATGTGGGCCAAGAAGGCAGAGAGAGAGAGAGAGACAGACAGAGAGACAGAGACAGACAGAGACAGACAGAGACAGAGAGAGACCATCACAGGCTGTCACTTAACCAAACATAACATCTAGCATCAGACTAACTCACAGTTACCTGGCGAGGTAGAATTTACATCATCCCCATTTTACAGATGAAACAACTGAGGCAGAATTTAGAGCATACAACATATAGCAACCATGGAGCTATGAAATAGAGATTCAGGCCACACAGTCTGATTCTAGATCCTGGTCTTACAGCAAAAGGTGATCCCAGACCAGTATAGGGACAGTTTAATCTTAAAGGGTACACCGACAGTGCAAACAAAACATCAGCATCTTCGTCACGTGACCCAGAGCCTCTGTCTATGCACATTAGAGCCCGCAAGCATGCTTGCTTAGCCCACCAAGGATCCTAGTGCTAGAAGCATGGTGAGTAGGGATATGCCTGGATATACATTGGAACAACAAACCCATCCAGAGCTTTCTCTGCCCCATAACCACTTGGCACAGACAGGAGCAAAGAGAGCAAGGAAAAGCATTGAGAGCACAGGCCCAGATGAGGAACCCTGCTAAAAAGAAAGAGGGAGGAAGGAGGGAAGGAAGGAAGGAAGGAAGGAAGGAAGGAAGGGAGAGGAAAACGGGAAGGAGGGGGAAGGGGAAAGACACATTTTCTGATTTAAAGACCACCCAGGTGTGTGCTGGCCTGTCCACATTTTAGGGTCTTAGCCTCTTACTTCTAGTAAGAAAAGAAACAGATGTGGTCCCCATTCATCCATAATAGAGGCGGGGGTGGGGTGGGGGGGCTGGGTGGTGGGCAATCGCCAAGCTGTCTTTGGCTCACAGTCTGCCTTCAAAGACAGGGACATTAACTTCCCCGCAGTGTTGAAGCCTTTGGCTGTCACCTGCCCAATCAAAGCCCAACATTTAGTAGGCAACTAACGTGTGCATGTCCCATGGCAGGGGAATTAAATAACGCACAGAGAGTCTTGGTGGTGTAGGCAGTGGGGGAGCACTGCCCTGGCCTCGGGATTCTGGAGCCAGACCAGATGAGTCTCACTGCATTGGAATCATCAGTGGGTAGAGTGGGAGCAGAGCGTAGGGTTTGCTTTCCTCCCTCTCCCCCTCCCCACCACCCAGGTCACTTCTGAACAATGATCTCCAACGGGGGATGGGGTAGAGGGATTGGGTTGTAGAAAGTCCTGTCCAACAAAGCCTCCACTTTTGTCTCCCAGGGGCTGCAGACCGTGGTCCCTGCTTATTCAGCCTTCCCCTCCCAACCCAAGCCTGGAAATCTCTGTGGTTTTGAGTCAATGATCAGACAGGAGAAGGGCACACTTCCTATAGGGGAGGAGGATTCGGCAGGGCTCTGGGCTTTGATGCTGTTTCTATTACATCCTGAATACATGAAAGAATATGGGAGGGAGAGGAAGAAATATAAAAGGGCAAAGGAAGAAAATGTTATTTTTCTTTAAAAAAAAGTTGAAGCAGAGCGGAGCAGTGTCTTGATTTGAAATATCCCTAGTAACAACCACACGTATCTCTGGGAGACAAAAGCTCGTTACAAACTGATTTAAGGCAGCTCCTTTGGGGCCTCATCTTCCCAGGAAATAATGGCAGAGAGGCAGGCGTGTTTAGGAGAGTGATGCTCAAATAGCAAGGTCCGTGAAGCTGGGGTTAATTACAGGAAGGACTTCCAGGGTAATTGCCCAAAAACAACACAGGGAGCCAAACTTAGCTTCACAGGCTCCAAAGTCAGCTCTGTGCCACTTCAGAAGGATCCCAGACACTGGTCCAGCTGCAGGGTTTGGGGAGAGCCCCAGGAGGGTCCTCCAGAGAAGCAGGATGCAACTTGAAGGGGTGGGACACACTCAATCCTCCTCAGGACCTCAGGACCAAGCGTGGCTCCACTCCCGTACAGCCTCTCAACATTTACCTGTGAATGAATCACAAATGGCTTTCCGCTGCCTACACATGGTTGAGAAATTATGCATTTGGTCCCCAAGAGAGACAGAAGCACTCTCCAAACCATCAGCTAAGTGAAGTCTGACTGGGGAGGAGCCAGGTGGGTGTTTCTAAACAGTTTCTTCAGGGTGTAGGTTTCACCCATATCCTCTGAGAGTGCTTTGTCTCTAGACCATGCTCCCTTTAAGAGAGTAAAGCATGCATTATGACCATATGGCAAGTACCACTTCAGATAATTAAGCCCAGAGACCCACCACATTCTGCGGGGTGGGGGAAGGGCTGGCAACTGGGACAGGACACCTGAGCTAGGAGGAGCTGGCAAGCATTTAGAAACGTCCATAACGTAAGCCCTCCATCCATTAAGGAACATCCAGTTGCCTGTACCCCGCACTGTTCCTACCTCAGATGAACTCATAAAATTTCAGAGGATGGGGTTAGAGAGATAGCCCAGTGGTTAACACCATTCGCTATTATTCGAAGATGAACAGAGTTCTGTTCCTGGTGAACTTCAGTTTCTACTACACATGTCCAGCAGCTCACAACCTCCCATAACTGCTACGCCAAGAGACCTAACGCCCTCTTCTGTCCTCTGAGGGTACTCACGTATGTGTGCCATACACAGACACTGATTCACAAACGCAAAACTAAAATCTTTTAATGTGTGTGTGTGTGTGTGTGTGTGTGTGTGGCAGTGCACACCTATAATCTGTGCCTTTGAGATGCTAAGGTTGGAAGCTGGGAAGTTTGAGCCAGCTTGGGATATACAGAGAGACCTTGTCTCCGAAACCAAATGAAACGTTCAGAGAATCCTGGGAGATGGGAGCCCTTTCTGTTCTTCCTGGAAGGACAGGGGTGGAAAGTTTTCTCCAGGCCTCTGCAGGGATCTTTCAATGGCTGTCAAGGTAGGTTGAAGGGGACAAACATGGGTTACACGGCTAATCCCAGGGACTCTGACTGGTCATTGGACCACACTGCTAATCCTGGGATACTGGCTAGTCATCCATTATGGGCAGAAAATGCACAGGGATTACTGGGTGCTAGCTTCAGCTTCCAACCTCTCAGGCCAGTCTCAGTTTGCCCACGTAGGAAGCAAAAAAGTAAAACAGTTAACAATTCCCTGTGACCCCAGTCCTCACACGTGATTCTCTGAAATTAGGGTGTTCCTCGAACTGCTTACCTGAACTGGAGGGCTGGGACCCTGTCTTAGACCTCCTTTTCCTCTCAGTAATACCTTCTACCATAGTGAGAACATAATAAATAAATATTTTGAATGGATTTGTTCATGCACGGTTGAACAGCCTTTATGGTTCTTTCTTCATGTGTTTATAATAAAAGATTTGGGGGTGGGTCCTGGAGGAAAACCTGTTTTTCTTAGACTTGCTTCCAAAGACGAAATCCTATAGACTTGCTTCCAAAGACGAAATAAGAATCCATCATTGTAGTAACTAACGTTTCTTTTGCACAAATATATTACGTGTTGATCTGAATTACATCTCAGCACATCCCTGTGTAGAAGCAGCCATTTTGATTCCCATGCCACGGATGAGGACAGAGAAAAGAATTAGAGGGATGAGCCGTGTGGTGGGAAGACGGGGAAGTCAGTCCCAAACCCTCTGACCCAGAACTATGAAGTGAAGAGTGTTCCTTGAATGCATGGAGAGTCTTGCTGTCACCATGGCTACTGGCATGCAGAGTGTTCTTAGTCAACTCATTGTCCCTAACTGGGTCAAAAGGTCCCCTTCGGGTAGTAGCATCCCCTTTATCCAAAGACTCACACCTCAGGTTTCTGGTGCATATGTCAGGTCTCAGATCCAGTAGCCTCTCCGTATGAAGCCTTTCAGGCATCAACACCACCCGATGCTGAGAAAGACGGGGCTCTGTGCAGACTGTGTATAGATAGCACTGTGGTAACTGGACCTGTGGTTCTTTCTCTTCAACTGTGAACTCCTTAGCCTCAATGAACATATCTACCTCATCCATCACTGTGTCATGCTCCCAAGGTGCACTACCATACTAGAACAGGTAATTGCCATTCAAAAGTGCTTAGCAGACCTTTGGTGAGACCCCATCAGCTTAAAAAGTGAAGATCTTGGACAAGCACCCTTCATGCAAGGAAAGCACCTGAGCGCAATCACCTGCAAATAGCTAGTGCCTTAGAAGAGGATTTCTACTATTCAAAATGAGGTGAAACCAAAGCACCTTGTGCACACGTCACTTAGGGAAGGATGAATGTGAACGATCCCAGCCTGCCAGAGACTGCTCTGTGTCCACCTTCTTACCCACACGGTCTTGGATGCAGGTGGGCTTTGGAAGAATCTGGGATCAAGATGCTGCAGGCTTGAGAATGGAGCAACCAAAGCCTGTCTGGTGAGTAAGGGACTGGTCACTTGAAATGCACACAAGTCTCCAGGAACAGATCATAGCAACAAGCGTGCCCTGGGGAGAAGGTACCTTTCTGCTTGTACACTTGAGCAATACTAAAGGCACAATGCAGAAGTCTCCCTCCTAGCTGGTTGAGCACACCCCATTCAGTTGGCCTGGATGCCTGTCTCCCTTTCAAGTGGGCTCACTCATTCTCCCTCTTTGGTTGGTCCCTTAGTTACATACCAGACACATCTCACAAAGCAGACCAAAGACTGTAGGTGGCAGAACCCCGGTGTTATACAAATTAGGCTGAGGAACACAGTGCAGACAGATTTTTTTGTTGTTGTTTTAAATCATGGGAAAAAAATAGAACTTTCTCAGGGGCATAAATCTAGCCCAGATCTACCCTTGAATGTACAATTGACTGTATAGTTTACAGTGAAAACATGGAATTATCTAGAAGTCTTTTGCTTCCAAAGAGCAAGGCTGACTTTTTATCTAATCTGAAAGAAATGATTTATTTGCCATCTCAAAAAAGAGAGAATATAAAAGAAAGAAAGAAAAAAGACATAAAAGTTGCAACATTGCAAAGGGACCAGATGCAAAGTCTGATTCATCAGAAAAAACTGCAGCGTGCCTGGCAGACAAGACACAAGCATTACCCAGCAACACACCAACTCATTCATGAACACAGGGCACTGGGTTTCACAGTTCGCCTCTCTAAGGGTGGTCTCTGTTCTCTTGAGTAGAGTATAAAATAAGAGCAGGAGATGGGAGCAAAGAAATTGCTGGCATTGGAGGAGAAAGGGGGTGGGGCAAAGGGCTTGCTAGATCATCCGGTTAGTGGAGAATCCCTCTCAATATAGCACACTGCATTTTATAATAAAAGCTCTGCTTTTCTGGGATCAATGCAAGGCACTTTCCTCGGGATGCAAGTTCTTCACTTATCTCAATCCTGTTCCATTTAAAGTCACGGAGGCAGTATGACAACCTTGATGTTCTGGTTGTCTTTGCACTAACAAATGTATATGGGCATGCGGCACTGTGAGAATCCACACCTAGTGGCAGTTGCCACCAACCAATGCCACCACTGTACAGGATGGCTTTGGAAACTTTAAGTGACCGGAGTGGGGACAGCCTGTCAAGGGAGGCAGTATTGGATGGGGGAGGAGGGATGCCAGCATCTTTTCATGACCACTGCTTAAATTTCATGGCAATTTGCCATCAGACTAGTTGTAGTGACTTCAAGGAGCACAGAACAGCAACCTGAGGGCAGCATTTCTCAAAATGTATGTCAGAAGTAAGAAAGGGGGAAATGTTTCCTTAGGTAGATATAAAAGAAAATGACAGTGGGTACCTCAATCCTAATGCTCTCCAGAAAAACAAAATAAAAAAACAAAAAACAAACCAAAAAAAAAAAAAAAAAAGATTTTTGTTTTTTATGTATCATGTTCCTGAGTTTTCATTAGTGAGAGTTGAAAATGGGGTATTTAGGTGTAAAATGAAAATACCAGGGGTAAAGGATTAGAAAGGAGAACAAAGAGAGCGGAACAGGGAAGCAGTATCTTCAATCCAGTCTAAGAAAGTAGAGCAGAAACTCACTTGCTTTGGCGCCACGCTGAGACTGGGCTCCAGTGATGGCAGGAGGGTAAAAGGGGAATAAAAAGTGTTTGAATCAAATGAGTAGTATCATACAAAATCCCAGCTCTAGCCAGTTTTCTTCAAGGCGCCATGCTTTTAGTGGGCTTCTGAGCTGAGCATCAGCATCCCCCCTCCCCCACCTCCTCTAACCTCCCTCCCCATTGCCCCATGATCTCCACCCAGCTTGTTCCTAGTAAGCAACAGAGCTCTACCTCTTCCAGTCTCCCCTGACAACAGCCTCCAATGTAGAGTCTGCATTCCCACTATGGGATCAGCTCCTGCCCTTCTTCTAGCAAATGCTTACTCATCCTCATGGGTTGAGAATCCAGTTTCCTTGTTCAGAGAGCACCTCTCTGCTCTCCGAAGGGAATCACACATGTAGTCACAGCTGAGATTGTAGTCCCAAACCCCAGACCTCACCCAGGTGATAGATGGCCCATATTTGCCTCATTTGAGTCTGTTTTTACAATGTGTACATTTCATACTAAAATGTGTACTGCCGGTACTTGTGAGCACCGGAGGATCCACAAAGGGTAGACTCGGGCCTTACCGTGTTTTGTTGTCTCTCCATCCTTGTCTGGGGAGAAGATGCTGCAAAAGAAACTTCCTCCTTCCAACAGTGTTTTAAAGAAACCTAGTCAGCATGGCTATGGCCAAGAGACACCAGAGCAACAAGGAGAGCTATTTAGAGGAGTGGCTGAAACGCCCATGGATCTTTGTTTTGACTGAAGCTGAAGCAAAGGGACAAAGATTTTCACAAGAACAGCAAAGGCCTCACCCATGGTGAGGTTCCTCAGCTTGCCACACAATTTTTTTTTAACTTAACACTCCCCATTCCCCACCAAAATGTGTATGCAATAGGGCTGTCGCAGAGATGCCCAAGTCACTGTTGAGTCCCTTGTACATCTAAGCTGAGACACAATCTTCAGGCCAAAGAGTTACTTCAAAAATCAGCCACAAAACCCAGAGATAGCTGCCAGGATCAAAACTGTTCACCTGCCAAATGATCTTAGAAAACCTCTGAGCCCCTTCTCAGTTGATAAATAGGTATAATGAGGTTGATGGTAACAACGATCTGTAATGCTTCCATCAATTTCTGGACATGAAATGAGACCATGTAAATAAAAGATTTTCATCCATGCACAATGTGATTCAAGCTGCAGTTCCTCTGTTGATTATGGTAAGCAGTGGCTACACTCCAGGTGCTGTGTGAATGTCTTGACAAAGTATCACTTGACAATTACAACTACCCCATGAGTCAGGCACCTAGCTCATAGTCGTTTAACATATATGGGAAATCAAAGCATAGTGGGATTGAACAATTTGTCCGCAGTTGTCTTTGGTTATGAGGCCATGCCAGATCTGAATCAAGTTCTGCTTAATATCCTCATCAACATAATAGTTCTGTTGTCGGGAAGGGGAGTTTGGAGATTGGTTTTAAGAGTCTTCTTCCAGGCTGACCTCGAACTTACAGAGATCTTCTTGCCTTAGCCCTCGGAGATTTTGGGATGAAAGGTGTGCACCACAGCCCAGCAACACCATAGTTCTTTAAAGGGCAATCACGCAGTAGCTGTAGTATGAGATGTGATCATTATTCATATTGAGCTATACCGTGTCATGAGGAAAACCCTGGGGTAAGTATAACGCACGTTTTCAGCCTCTTAGCCATGCTTACAGCTAGAAAGTTCTCCTTTTCTTTTTTTAAATTTTTGTTGTTGGTTGCATGGTTGTGGTGAAATATCACAGATTTTATTGTCCCAGAGAGCTGAAAATGAGTCCATTTAGTAAGCTTAAGGGCATGACTACTCTATGATTTCAATCTCTACTGAATTCCCATTGGTGTTTGTGATAAGTCTCTATAGAGATCAATAGGCATCAGTCAATGTCCATGGGGAAAATAAATGAAAGGATGAAGGATTGGACACTGCTGCTTGCTGGGAACTGCTGGACACAGGATTTGAATGGACATATTCTTTATCTGGAGTCCTCCTCTTTTCAACCTCTGCTCTAGACTATGCCTGACCACTGCTTAGTTTCTTGCAGGTGAGTCACACAGAATAAGATAAAGAAGTATGTTAGGTTGCTTAATAGCCACAAAATATGGAATTGTATCTAATTTCAGTTTTCCCATGGCATGTGATTCAGATGACATCAATTTTCCTGACAAGTATTAAAAAGGAGAAAGTTTAAGTCACTTACATGAAATTCCACTTCCATGACAAGAAAGGAGATTATTACTGCTCAGGTTTTGCCAGAGTCCATGACCTTCCTGCACTCCCTTCTTTTATGCTGGACTCTGGAGGTGTGAAATGGTAGACAACTGGCCTTTAAATCCAGTCTTTAAACCTTTGAAAAAGATCAACTGGTAGCTAACTGCCTTTTAAGCTTCTGAATTCTGCTGGTTAGTTTTTTTGTCAACTTGACACAAATGAGGGTCATCTTAGAAGAGGGCACTTCAACTAAGCCGTTGCCTCTGAAAGATTGGCATATAGAAAAGTTTGTGGGGCATTGTGTTGATTAATGATTGACAGAAGAAGGCCCAATTTACTGTGGGCAGTGTCATACCTGGGCAGGTAGTCCTGGGTTGTATAAGAAAGCAGATTAAGTAAGCTGTGAAGATCAGGCAAGTAAGCAGTATCCCTCTATGGTCTCTGCTTTAGTTTCTGTGATCTTCAAGACAAATATACCACTTACCCCTTTGTTTTTGGACAATAGAAAATAAAGACCAAAATTGGTACCAGGGGTGTGGATTATTGAAGTGACAGACCTGACCATGATACTTTGTGGAAGATTGGAGGAGTTTAGAACTTTGGGCTAGAAAATTCCTTGTTCAGAGTTTAATGAGGTATTGTGGAAACATGGAAGATAATGCTGGCAGCAGTGAAGATGATGGATTCCTGACTTCTGAAGTTTTAGAGGAATTCTGACCATCCTGTAAAGACTATGATTGGACCATTTGTGTGATATTTTGAATAATAATAATAATAATAACAAATCTGCAGTTCTGATCAGCTATGGCTAAATAATGAGCTCTGATCAACAAGAGCCCAGAACCACTAACGTCAACCCTTTTGTTTATAGAGATGAATATTAGTTAGCTGGGGCTGAAAAAATGAGCTGTGGTTAAGATGAGTCCAGCACCTCTGCGTAAAATATTCTGGAAAGTATTTTCTCAGGTGAGCACCCAGAAGCTGTGGCCCAAGTGGAACCATAGTTGTAGCCAGACTTGGTGATGTGTAAGTATCTCTTAAACTGAACGTGATTTGAAGACATGAGGAGTAATAGAACGAAGCTAAGGCTTGATGCTGTGATGTGTATGAGAGGCCTCTGGTATACTGGGAAGCCTCAGAATTGAAGGAATAATGGAGATAAGTTGAAGTTTGGCACAACATGGCATGGTCAAAGCCCCTGAAGAGACCTAGGAGAGGCTGCTAATGAAGGTGCAGGCCAGTTGCCTTGGAGATCCAGGACAGTAGAGGTTGTGGTACCATGGGACAATCACCAATGACAGCAGCAGTCATCGAATGTATGTAGTCTGAGCCTATGAGAATAGCTTTGTGTCCTACAATGGCAGAGCAAAGAAGTAGAACTCCCCAAAACCGTTGGAACCAGATCTATTCTTTCTGGCATCTCCTTCTGACAGGCCTTCAGAATCTAACATCATTTTTCCTGTAGATTAGAATTTTCAGAGATGTTTTTTGTGTTGTCCCATTTAAGAAGATTTTGTGAATCATTTTTACAAAGATGGGAAATTTTCTATTTGATGGGAAGTTTTTCATTTTTCAAAATCACTTAATTCGTAATTTAGGACATTTCACAAAGAAAATCTTGACAAAATTTATCTTCTACATTTTTTAAAAAAGCTAATAAGCCTATCACTAATATAAACGAGCTCACAAGAGGGGCATTGCAAGTCCCTTACAAGACCAAACTATTTTCTAGCAATTTAGAGAAACCCTGTCATTAGGTTGGTGTGCTAATTACAAATCATTCTAATTGATTCAATAGTCTCCCAGGACTTCCATAATGTACTAGACAAACACTTTATTAGCCAGGCTGAGTTGCTGTAGGTTCTTAAAAGAAAACAAAAACTTAAGCAGCCCTCCCAAAAACAATACCGAGTCAGACATCTCACAAGTGCAGAGACCTTGTCTTCAACCTCCTTGTTGGTGAGTGTTCATTTCATTTCAGTGTTTCAACTTCCTACCTTAATGAGTTAATATGATACAGAAAAGAGAAAATGATCTTGATTTCTTTCCCTACATACATCTTGTCTGGTTGGTAGGATATAGGTTGGTAGTTATGATCTGGGGGAAGAAACTTTCACCAGAAGTAAAGTCACCATGAAAGATGAAGCAAAGGAATAGATTCCCAGTGCTATCATTTGAAGCTCTGGATTAGAGCAGACCCCAAGTCATTTACATCCCTGGGATTTACACTCCTATTAGTCAAAATATACCTCTTTTTCAATATTTTTCTTAGCCATCTTGCATTGTGTTTCTATTTTATTAAACAACTTTAAAATTGCATTCACAAAGGAAATCCATTAAATGTGAAGAAACTGTTCTCCATGTAGAAATACTTGTGTGTGCTCACGTTTGTGTGTGTGTGTGTGTATGTGTGTGTGTGTGTGTGTTATGATTGTTGAGATCAGGACCTGTTATATGAACTTGTGGACTCCAAAAATCACCTCCCAAGTGATAAGATCACAAAGAGATGCCCCCCAAATCCAGCCTCATCACCTATCAACTGCTAAGCCAGTATTCCATTTATGGACACACTAAAGACTGTATATCCAACATAATGACTTAAAAAAAAATTATTTTAGAAAAAACACTTCAAATTTCTATATTGTCAATCCATTTAGCTTCTGTTCTGAGACTCCATCTACTTCTCCCTCAATCCCTGGAAACTGGTTTTCAACCTAGAATTAATCCTTGATCATTGCAACATAAAGTTCTCAGTGAACAAATAGTGTGTCCTAAAGTCACAAAGTCCTACCAAGAACTATCTCAAAGACAAGGAAATGCAGACCTTAATTCCTGCTTGATGAAGGGACAGGTGGCAGAGTAATTCAATAATACACATCAAATACTGGGAAAATATATAATTCAGTGCAAATAAATACTTCCTCCTCTCCCTCCCAAAATTAACTTGAAATCATAGTGGGTGACATGAAGAGAGTAACCTTCAGAGCCTGCAGCAGACACCTATGGTGACAGCAACCTTGAGGAAAACTAATCTTGTTCTGAATCTAAAATTATGGTCATGTTCCATTTCTAGATGTCAATTTTACCATCTGTAAGGTTTAGAGAAGGCCTACTTCTCCAGATCATAGTGAAGAGACAAGGGCTTCTCTGCTTCCATGCTCATAATGGGCACATCAAAATTCAACCCCTTTTGTAAACAGAGTCTGTCTTCTAGAGGGTCCCTGAGGAGCCACAGTTGGTGAACATGCTTATGAATCTGACAAGCAAACAAGTCTGGGAACTCTGGCTTTAATGAAATAAAAAAATGAACACTCTCATTAAATCAGCAAGTAGAAAATAGCCCAGACTCACTAGTGATACAGTGTACAGGGATAAATGTCCCTGGGTTATACCCAGCTAGGCCTGTCAGGAAAAGGTTCTGGAATGTTCAGCAAGCATCACTGGTGGCTCTGAGCCTGTACTGAGAACCAGCCAATAGCCTGCCAGACTAATCTGTCCCTGTTGAACAGTTTAGTCTTCTGTAGATCTCCCTGAAAACCTGGTCTGGCCATGTTGACCACTTACATGGTTGGATTTCTTCAAGAACACGAATTAGACTTTGGTTCACATAGATAGGAAGAATCAGAGGGCCCATTTGATACTGTCCATTGTGTTGGCTAAACTGTGGGACCATGGTTTAGTTGCCTTGAGCCTGAAGAGAACATACAGACAGTCAGCCCCTGTCCAACTGCTATTGAGCAACACTAGCAAAGAGAGAGATCAGAGTTCTCTGTGCAGAGGTGAACATCTCTGGAACAGTTTGCAGGACACCCATAGCAGAGATGCTCTGTCATGAGATGATTCTGTTTCATGTACAGTGACATACTGGGTGGATTCTATCAGAAAGTTGGAAGGGAGAAACATATGTGGGTGGGTATGCTTGAGAGATTGTGGACAGGCGCAGTTGTCTCCGGCCTTCGTATCCCCAGTTTCTACAGGATGTTAACAGCAGTTTCATGATGACTACCAAGAAAACATTTGTCCTTGCCTTCACTAATCCAAAGGCTGCTGTCTGTAAAATGCAACAAACCCAGGTAGCTTCCAGCTTACCACACATGGAATTATTCTAGAACATTCTATGCCAACATGGAACATGTTAGAAATCTCACATTCCCATGTGGACTCTTGAAATTTCACATTCAAATCCCTGTCTTGAATGGACTCCACAGCAGTGTGCTGTATTTTGAGGCAGCCTGATTGACAAGGCTGAGTGACAGGTTATCCTTTGACATGAGCTTCTCCACCTCTAGTTCCACCCTTGGCAAGCCCTTCAGTGACTGGTCTGATCACCTAGACACTACCATTTCTGAGCATCCTGCCATCATTTCTTCAGAATTTCTTTTGCCATGGGTCCACATCAGCAAGCCAGCTGAGTGGGCTGGACCAGCATGCTGAGAAGCCATTGCATGGAGCAGAACACCAAAATCTGTGGATGACAGAGGGCATAGGGCATGCCCTGGACCAAAAATCTGTTCTCTCTTCCTCCAGTCACTTCAGTAATCAGATCCCCAGGCCTGTCTGTTCTGGGGAACTTACTCCCCAGCTTGGTTAGGATGTTTCTGGCTTTGTGCAGCCATAAAGGAATTGGATTTAGCCGTGTTTGGCCTCCCTGTTCTCTTACTGACAGCACTATTTAATGGACAAACAGTTTGTTTTATTTATCTGACAGGGTTTCTTCGCTTTGTTTAAGGTTATCGGCCCTCTCCCCTGAAGATCATATTACAGCTTGTGCCGGCTCGACCCTCAGCAGGGTTCACTCTAAATCAGATCCTTATCATTGCATCGGTGATAAATAGAGGCCTTGGAGCCCACAACCAGGTTATTTATTTAGTGCCTCTGTGGGTCATGTTTTATACAGACCGGGCATCTTGTCAGGCTTTCGAGGATCCAGCTTAGGTTGCACTCGGGAACTAAAACCCAAATCCCCTTAAATAGTGTTAACTTAATAGCTGACGTTTTTATGAAATAAGTCTGTACAAATGTGCGGAGGAAAGGGGACAGCAGAGACAGAGAGCTGGAGGTAGGTTTCAGTGTGGGAGCCTGGGTGTGGTGGGAGGAGCAAGTTGAGAGTCTAGAGCAAGCAGGTGTGTGGGTAGGTGCTCGAGACGGCTTAAGAGGACAAACAAGGCTTTGGTTTTTAGGCATATTCCAAACCAACAAACAATATTCCGACTCCAAGTGGAGTTTGTTTTGGAGAAGATTTTAAAAGAAAAGGTGGCTTATTATGAACCTCTAGGAGGAGAGCAAAGTACAGAGGCTGAGATCTTGCATGGTGGGATGACAATAGGAAGGGGGAGGGGGAGGTATTGTTTCTGAAGAGTACACAAACAAGACCATCTGGCTGGGTTGGGGACATAGAAGCATCTGGCAGAGAGCCTCATCTTTGTCTTGTTCTTCAAAGGCAAGGTGTCCGTGTCATATGTGAATGTCGTCATACACCATCATTTCAGGGTCTGTGTCTCTGTGCACACGGTACATGCGTTGCTCTGTCAAGTTGTGTTTGATCTGCAACTTTGTAAATTTGAAATTATCTTATAGCATTTCATCTTTTTGAATATGCCAAGAGGAGGAGGCAGGGAGGAGGAGGAGGAGGAGGAGGGAGAAAAGAAGACAGTAGTAGTAGCAAGACCAGTTGATTTCAACCTTCCGTGTCCTAAAAGGGATGAAGATCCTCTTTCAAAGAACTTTGTTTGGCACCTCTTCAGCTAGACTTGGAGAAGCAAGGTGTTAGAATGACTCCCAAGTGCTTGCTATCTGAGAAAAAGCTGAGGAGACAGTTTAACCTGATTACTCTTGCAAAGATATATCCCCAGTTGCTGTTCAGCAGGCCCCCTTGTGCAAAGTGCTACAAGCCTGCTGTAGAGATGCAAGTCCTGGCTGGTGAAAGGCCACAGATGCACACCATTGCGTTACAGACAGGCTTGAAGCATGGTTTTGTGATTGGAAGGGGCTCTCTATGCTGCTACCTTAGCATTGAAACTGCTTGGAAGGCAGATGTTTGGGGGGGAAATGGGAAGTGTCATTCAACGCATTACATGAAAACACAGGGCGGGCAAAGCTATGTGTGAGAGTGGAGGACATGACCCAGCACCCAGAAGATGCTATAGCTTGACTTGTCCAACAGCAAGCATGAATGGAAGACACCTACTGTCCAAGGAAGATGGGTGGAAACTATGGCCACCAACATAGGGGTAGAAAGCCGTCACTGAAGCCATATGAAGTCAACTAGGAAACAGAGACCCTGGTGTCCTTCATCTTTGTAAACCTCTAAAAACGATGGTGCTTATGGTTTCCAAAATAATGAAGTCTTCTCAAGAAATGTTTCTATCATCTCTACTAACTTTGTGTAGTAACTCTTACAGACCAAGGATGGGCCAGGCACTGTGCTAAGCATTTTACAAGCATAGACCCCTCTGCATCACTTTTTATTTCCATGAGCTAAACTCTCATGTGCCATCACTGTCTTATGGATCAAGAAATTGTGCAGGTTAAGTAACTTACCTGAAGTCACCTAGCGGCTACATGAGAGTCAAATCCAGGCAGCCTGGCTCAAGTCCATCTTCCTTCTCAAAAGCTCTGGCAGCAGGCAGATGCATCATGTTTGGGATACATGGTTACCTTTCCAGGAGCCATGCTCAAAAGGGATCTGTGCTGTTCTATGTTGAGTTTCTCAGGGTCTGTCTTTGCCACTAACACCTGTATGCTTTCCTCATTGTGTCTGACAGTCACTCTTTTATGATCTGCTGTGGACTTCCATTCATCTTTCTGTTTCTTGCCTTTGCTTAGACAGCATCCTTTCTGTGCACCTTGCATTCCTGACTGCTCATCTGGGCAGGTGTGACTCCTCACATTCTGTTCCGAGGGTCCCTCATCTCTTTCGTTTTCTAGTTCCTAATCCCTGGTTACCTTGAGCCTCTAGTGCCCCTATGCAAAGCAGCATAGTCCTGTCTAGTGAGACAGGCAGATAACCAGTGGACATGTGTTGGGAGAATGCACTGATGAACACATGACAACATGCCAGGACTCCGGGCCTGCTCCACTGGGGCCTGCTCCTGCTCGGGACAACATCCAGGCACATTCTGGTGAAAGCAGCAGCAGCCAGGAAAATACAAGAAGCTAAAGGAGCTTTCTCTGAAGCCCCAGTGGGGTTTCAACATAATATAAGTCCCTTTCAACTACAGAGTCAACCCCTGACATTCAAAACACATTGTGATGGAAGTGAACAGAATAGTCATGTTGTCTATCTGTAGTCCAAGATGGGGAACAGGGGTGAAAACCAGCAGCATGGCATTCCTTTAAGGGCCCTGGAATTGAGTCCTTTTTAAGTCCACTTGATCTGAGTGATAATAGCCACCATTAAGACAGTAAATCTCACGTTTCATCTCATACACACACTCCAAATATTGTTTAGATACATATTCATATAATTGTAAGTCACCAAAGTGGAAGGGGACAAAATAAGATACCAGGAGGTGAATGTGATTGAAGTACATTATCTACATGCATGAAGGTGTCCTGGTGGGATTTATTATATTGTATAATTAAACATATTCATAGAAAGAAGATTGCACCTACTAGCAAGTCTTGCTATGCCTGTGTGAGTGTACATGTGAAGAATAACAGTATAGAAACAGAGACTGGACTGCCATGCTAGGGACCACTGTGTTCACAGCAGCCCTGATCTGTTCTTCAAAAGCAGGGTGATGTCTGACTCAATTGTCCAAGTGATTGTCCAAGTCTTGACCTGAGAATGGCAAGGGTTGTCAACACCAGCATGACACACTTGCTATAACGGGACAAGCTTTGCCCTTTGGACTTAAGGTAAGCACCATGTGATGGTGTATGGGAGACATTTGGCATTTGGCATCAGATGAGTCAACATTGCAACATGTTATAAACTTACTAGAATGATTGTGATAGAAGAAACGCAAACCCATTTTAAGAACAAAAAACAAACCTATTACAGTCGATGTAGTGGGTAATGTGAATCATATTCACAGTGAAGTCATAGCCCATAAGCACTTTGAGCGCATAGCATGTGATGCTGTTAAATGCTTGGCACAGTGCCCCACACTGCTCAGAAGGGCTATTCAACAATACTTGATAGCTGATTGATCTTATGAATAAGCACTTGGGAATATGATTCAGTTTAATGGTTTTAAAATAGTTTGTAGATAATTAACTTATGTGTTGTTCTCTACATAGCGAAAAGGTAGGAATCAACTTTACCAGAGGAAGATCTTGGGGTGTAAATAGGATGTGAGCCTCTTGGATTGAGGAGCACTCTCAGGAAATGCCCACAGAGAAGAGCGGTGTCTTATTTCATACGGACAACTGTATTTAGTGTCCACATGGGAAAACTGAGTTTCCAGTTGGCTCTCGTAAGGAACAAAGAAACCAAAGCATGAACTAGCTCCTACTCATCATTGCCTGAGTCCTGAAGTCCCAGAGGTGTTGGATTCTCAGCACTTTCTGTCTGTTCCAGTCTCTGGCTCAGTTGTCCCTGTCACCAGAACGAGAAATTGTTAGCAGGAGCGGTGACAGTCGTGGTGATGTCTGAGGAGGATCTACAAGCTTATATGAAGTAATTAGTCATGCTTTCTGCATCAGAAATGTCTCCATGTTGTTGTCTAACTTGGAACCTCATCATGGAATGTCATCATTTCTCTCTGTCAACTCAAAGTCATCCTCGGTAGTAGAGCCTACTCAATAGTAAGCAATCAATAGTCTTTGATAAAGAATCTGTCATTCAAGGGCGGTTCAAATTTCACTCCCTTCAAGAAACAATCTGCATGCTTCCCCAATGGTCCCAGGACATTGTGGACCATAGCTGTGGTCCTAGTTCTTCATTTCGTCTTGTTAAGAGAATGGTCTCCATGATCTTCACCTTCACTTGGCTCAGTGGTAACACTCTAACCAACATAAAAGTAGTGAGCTTTAGCAATTTTTCCTTCATCAGAAATGGATAAGTCTAATTTTCGGCTGTGGCAACAGGAAGCCATTTGCTCTGGGGTTCATGTGTCTGAGCCATGTAATCCAAATTTACCCTTTACAGCAGCAAAGACGATGCTGTTTTTTGTAACTTCTCTGCTTATGTATGTCAGCTCTAGCCTTAGGTGGGGAAGATGGCTCTTATCTCTTGTACCTTTCTCAAACTCTTACTAATGCCATACAGAGGTACTAAGCTTACAGATCAATATTAATAGAAACACTTTCACAATCCTTGGCATGGGTGCTCTCGTGGGTACTAACCCTACTAAAATTGGCCTCACAAAGTCCTACAAACAGATAAAGACACAGGAAGGAGAATCAGCATTTGACAAGAATAGGAGATTCTTGAAATTAATGATGTCCCTGTCCATTTTGTGCCTATACAACTTATAATGAGCATGAGTTTGTGGGCTGTCAGCCCTGGAGACTGGGGAGACCAATGCCATGGCATTGGAGGGATCTCACTACATCATGCCATGCAGAATCTGGGATTAAATGCTGGGATTATAGGCATGCGCCAACAGCCTCTACTGAGTCTCACCCTTCAGCACTGTTACAATGGCAACTACATTTCAGTGGGGATTTTGAAGGGGATGAATAATCAATCAATCAAAAAAGAAGGGGAAAGTGGAAACACGACCGTTGTACTCCTTCAATCTGAGGGGCAGTTTGCCTTATACTCCCAGGCCATTTCTCCTCAGAACAGACAAGGGCACGCAGACAGCAGATCCTTCACACGCCTTTGCTCAGCCCTATGCAATGGCTCCTAAGTGACTTAGAATGAATGTAAACATCCTAGGTTATTCTGAGCATGTGGTCTCTACCTGCCTCTGCCAGGCACATCTAAGAACGCTTGTTCTCCCAATGTTCATTGCATCTCCCCATCACTGCCTCAGTCCTTTTCGATTTTGGAATGTAGTTTGCTTCACCCCAACACAAGATCTCTGGCCACCCGTCTGCTCTGTTCCAAAGCACAGAGCTGCCTCATGCCTGTTCCCCAGAACTCACCTCTATCACCTCTTTTGTTAGAGAGAACTTCTCCAGTTGCCTGCTGAGGACAAGCCCTCTCCTACATTCATCAGGACTTTCCTGAGCTGCATTTTCACCTTTGTAGGATAATTTGATCAACCTCAAAGCACTTAAGTGAAGCATCCTCCCTGCCAAGTCAGAATCTGCACTTTCTAAACCTCGCTCAGCACATCACAGACTTTGAGTAAAAGTCTCTTGAATGAATTACATGATTCAAATGAATCATAAAGCTCAAATCCAGGTGGACTTAGCTACTGAGTCACCTCTGCAACCATGTGCCTTCCTCGAGAAGTCACCATGGAAAACACCATGGTGTTCCCACAGGGACCAGGTCTTGGCTTCTTTTTCATGCCTTCTTTAAATGTATCTCAGGAAAAATGGAAGGTCCATCTCTATGGGCTTTTTCCCGAAACAATCTCAAGTCTTGTGTGATACCACAAAAAAGATACACAAGTACCACACCTCCTCCCAGCTCTTGCGTGTAACAGAGAAGCTACTGTAGGAAGCCAGCTGCCCAAACTGAGAGTGTTAGCATCTCTTAAGCATATAGAAAGATTGGATTAACTCACTTGTCCTTGTGAAGACATTAATATTGTTCTGTCATGGAGAAACTGAAACCCCTGATAAATCTCTATTTACAAGCAAATTTGTAGATGCTAAGTGGAGTCATAATAATAGTGTTGTAATTCTTATTGAGCATGCTCAGAGTGGTGGAATATTTATAGCATCCTGTTCAATGTTACACACTTGGGGACACAAATTACAAACTCTTAGAGTTTGGGGGAAAGTTTATAAAACGAGTGACAGTAGAAATAAAATCTAATTTGGGGGAATTATGGTGGGAAATTACTCGACCAAATTAGAAATCATTTTTTATTCACTTCACAGATGGTGTCCAAGACAGACTAAAGAGAAAAGATAGATTTCTTATAAATGCAGTTAATGGACTGTCAGGTACACAGCCATTGCCAGTTTCTCCAGAGTTAAATTGGAGTGAGAGGTGTCATAACCAGAAAAAAAAAAAATTCTCACTGGCCCTCAGTAGCAAGCTTCAATTCTCACCTGTGCATCGGTGGCTCACTAGGGCTCAGGTGGTCTGAACTTAGCCAGTCTGGGCCCAGGTGACAACTCATAATTAGGTGTGCTTCTTGTGTCTGTGGCCAGCAGGTCCCCACAGCTCATTCTTCTCATGGTAGCGGTAAAAGTCACAGGACAAACCCAAACACACCCACACTTTTCAAACTTGCACCCTGACCCACCACTCTGTGATGTCCAGTAGACCAAAGCAAATCGCATTATCATCCCTAAGGTCAAGGGACAGGAAGTGTACTCTACCCAGATGGGGACAAAGCACAGTTCTTGATTTAAGAACCCATGATGAAATGCCTAAATCCATCCGTCTGCTCTTAGGAACTAACAGAAGCTGGCTGGCTTAGGTACAATAGAAACCGTTTCCCGCGGTTGTGGGGGCTACCAAGTTCAAGGCCAATTCACCATCTACTTTCTGACCCGTAAACAGCTCTCTCTTATACTCAGTAAAAGAGACAAGGGGTAATTCTCTGGTACTTTAGTAGGAGCGTATCTTTCATTTAGGAAGGCTCTGTCCCTGTGACCTCATCATCTCATGGGTGCCTCAATTCCTAATGCTATAGACTTGACGATCGGGTTTCAACATGAAAATTTTGAGTACACATAAACATTTAGACCATTTCACAGAGAATAATTGTGCAATCAAATATTAAGTCTATTATGGAGAGCTAGAATTCCTCAAGTAGGAGTACATACTTTGTTTTGTTGGTTTTGGCTTTGTTTTCTATAGTCACAAAAAATGAGGTGGAGTGAGAATTATAGCCGTCTTTTCTCTCCAGTTCTGGTAACAATGGCAATCTCTCTCTGGGGATTTAGTTTTCTTCTATCTAATGCAAGTGACGGCCATCTACCTCTGTTTTTCAGGGAAAACAAAAAATACATGGGAAGCTCAGAACCAATCAGAGCGAGCCATCCTTTTGTTCATTCTGATTAGCTCAGGGGTGATCATGTGACCTAGCACTAGCCAATGAGATCAAAGCCTGGGTCTTTAACCTGCAATTGCACAGCCCACGAGTTTCTGTGGTACACCATCTCATGGGAGGCTTTTCCTTTTTCGTGTTGAGCCCTGATTTTCAGGGCGTTCTAAACCCATTACCCAGATAAGCATCACTTTCAAAGATAGGATGAGTTGCTCCCTTGTTGGATCCTACCAAAGTCTCTCTATCAGTGAGTGACTTCCTACAGTCTTAGCTCTGGAACTCAGAAGGCTGGATAATCATCTCAAAAGCCTCATTATCGTCATAGCAACATAGTTAAATTATAATGTTCTAAAAAAATTTTAATGCCACCATTTAAATAGAAGTCGGAAATGTTTTTTTAACAGCATTAAGAACCAAACCAAACGTAGATTCCAAGACAAGTAAATTAAATGCATAAGTGCTAACATTATTTGTGTTGGAAAAACAAACGTTGTATGCCGGATAGTAAGAAATATGAGTAGGTTGATAAAAAGATTGAGTATTTTTCTGTAATTGACTTTCCCGCCGCTCCAATTAATAGAGAATTTATTATGGGTTCTGCACGGTGCTTGGAACACCGAATCTTCTGTTTTGAAACCTCGGGGCAGATAAACATTTTAGGTGATTAAAAAAAAAAAAAGCACATTTAGAAAATGATATTCTGGGAGCCTGCGGGAAGCGATCCATGTCATTCTTCACAAGTTCATTATAGAAGATGAATAAATGTCGAATTAACTTTGCTTCCTCTCATAAATGGCAGAAATGGAGACAACAAACGCAAACGGCGAGGCGTGACTTGTTCTCCCTCAGCCCTGATGGGAAGGCTCATGGCTTCAGTCACAGGCGAAGGAGGCTCTTCACAAAACTGTGGGAGTCGCTGGGGTCATAGCCACACCTAGACTTTTGTAGTGTGAAGTAGTCTGTCTCCTCTCATTAGCATCTCTGTGCAGTAAACCAGCCCACCAGCCAGAGGCTGAAAACTAACCAGTGTTTCTCACGCCTGCAACCCAACCCTCCTAGACTAATGGAGGGCAAGTTCCAAAAAATGCTGGTCTTCTCGTAAGCCAACCCAAGAGGGCAGATCCCACCACGGAGGTAAAAAGAAGGAGGTAACAACAAGATAGCTTCTTAGGGCTCTGTTTCAGCCAAGGGCACCCTCCTCACTTCTGCAAAGCAAGTTTTAAGACTTCAAGTCACACAGCAAAGAACACCAAGAGGGAAACGAATTGGAGTTTTAATTCAATCTGCTGCCTCTACTTTCATATGCGTCCCTAAGATTTCGCGTTCATTCATTATATACTATGTAGCGAATAAATCAACAAATATTTGCAAAGAACAAAATATGTGTAGGGATCAAGGTGTTTGGAGGTGGAAGACACATGAGGTAGGTTCCTGTCGTATGACAACAGGGAGCTGGTAAAGCAAATAACAGCAAGGCAGCACTACTATAGCCACCATAAAGTAAATGAATTAATGAGATGTGAAGGGGGCGGGGCAGATTTGGAGAGTGAGTGGTCAGAGAAGCCTATCTCCCACTCTGTCTGTATGCCTGACTCATAAACAGCTAGGTCTTGGAAGTGCTAATATGCACTGACAATTAGATGCTAGTTCAAGCTGGAGGCCAGTGAGACAATGGATAATGTATCCAGCTATAGAAGGAAGATTCTAGGTGTTAGTTCTGGCATATACTGATCAAGCGTAAAGAATAAAAACTATGAAGTCCTCTTCATTATCTAATGCCTTGTAGTTACAACGTGTTTTTCCAACTTTTTGTGTAAATTTTGTCTCGAAGTATATCTTTGCAATAGGCTGGATATAAATTAGATATCAAGACACCTGCTTGGATGACACTGAACCTGAAAAAGGGTGCTCCCAAAGTATGTGGCTGAATGT
>JADRCH010000063.1:3328779-3416279 GCA_019843965.1 Rhynchomys soricoides | reverse complement strand
ATCTCGCCAGCCCTAGAAAGGAATTTAAATTTCAACTTTGCCATTCTACTGTCCACATGACTCTATTAATATAATTTTCCTATTGACTGTATTATATGTTTCATGCCATTTTGATTTCTACCATTAAATAAAGTGAAGAACACGAGATAAAATACACAGGAAGAACTTAACACTGCGTACCTGAGGGCTCTCAACTGGCCACTGTGTCTGAGTCAGACATGCTTTCCCTGTAAATATTATCAATTATATTGTAATAGTGATGTCATTGTTTCTAGTTTACAAAGGTAGAAACCAAAGTGCAGAGATGATTACCGTGCCCAGTATAGCAGAGTTCAGGACTTACACCAGACAAGCAATGCTTCAGGCTGGGCTTGACCAACCGCCACGTCTCTTCAGTCTGTAGTTTGGAAGTTGCGTCCATCACTAGGTCAAGCAAATTTCTAGGGGAATTTCCTGCCCTTGGCTACCAACTCTTGGAAGCAAACCAGTCATTTCTCAGGGATAGTTTGTGGTCCACCTTCAGTACCTCCAGTCTTTCTCTTTCATTCTTTACTAAGGATGCTATCTCTTGCCTCTAATCTCTAGGGTGAGCTAAGCAGTTAAGCTGTAGAACCTCCCAGAGCCTTCTCAGCACCAAAGCCCCACGAGCTTACCAATCACTGGGCTCTGGCTTCCTGAAGATCAGTTCATTCCCACAAAGCCCTTGAGTCCCCAAATGTTTATGAAGTTCAAATCTATACCTAGGATGAAGGCAAGGAAACTGGCACTCAAATATCCCTACCTTGAACTCTAAATTCCCTAACACTGAAGCTTTCTGAACAAGTTTTGGCCTCGTGCTCCATGAGCCCAGAAACACATACACACTGTGCCCTCTGCTGAGCAGTTCATTGGCATCTCCATATTAATTCGTGCTGTTTTTATCTTGATCCTGATGTTATTCTTCTTTCCAAGGTGTAAGCAGTGATAAGACTGGAAAAGCCCTTCATGTGGACAGCCAGGGCCTGTCCCCTTCATCGGTGACAGTCGGTAGTTTTCAGGAGAAAGTTACTAGCTGTCACTTTTAGCTAGTTAGCTTAAGTTGTCAATCTGATATAAGGGTGTTACATTTGGGAGAGCGTCTCCATAAGATTTGTCTATGGGGCATTTTCTTGATTGCTAGTAGATACAGCTCACTGTGGGCAGTGGCATCTCCAGGCAGGGGTCCTATAAGGAACCTCATTGTGAGGAGATGGGCATTGAGTTGGTGAACATCACTTCTCTGTGGTTTCTGCTTCCGTTCCAGCTTACCCACCACCACAACAAACAAACAAACATCCATGACAGAATTAGGGCTGGAAAAATGTTTTAAGATGGCCGTACTGGAGCTAAAGAGGTGGCTCAAAGTTAAGAGTTCACATTTCTCTTTCAGAGGACTTGAGTTCAGTACCCAGCATGCCTGACAGGAGGCTTACAACTGCCTGTGACTGCAGCTCCTGGGGGACCCTATGTCTCTGACCTTTGACACAGAGAGAGAGAGAGAGAGAGAGAGAGAGAGACTGGATCATACATAGTACCTGCTCTATTCTCGTTCCTGTCTTAGAGGATTGCTTCCAGAACCCAAAGTGGATTTTCAAAGTCTTTGTTCTCCAACTGTACATGATAAGATGCCACAAGCTTTTTTCGGCCTATGAACCGTAGCTTGCCAATTTGTGTTCTAGAAGATGCTGCCTACATTTGCCATGTTCTTTATTATCAATTAAGATACTGCACTCCAGGGGCTGGAGAGATGGCTCAGAGGTTAAGAGCACTGTCTGCTCTTCCAGAGGTCCTGAGTTCAATTCCCAGCAACCACATGGTGGCTCACAACCATCTGTAGTGGGATCTGATGCCCTCTTTGTGTGTGTGTCTGAGGACAGCTATAATGTATTCATATATCTAAAATAAATAAATAATTCATTAAAAGAAAAAAAGATACTTCACTCCAGAAAGTTACAATGAACTCAGGTATTTTTGTTTGGGAGGGAGGAAAATTACTCCTGCTGGTAGGAAAGCTAACTTAAGGTTGCATGCTCATCCTCACACCATATGCGTTCTTGTAGCTAAACTGACACTCATAATCCAGCATTATTTTTTCCAACACCAGGTACTTAGTGCAAAATGTGTTTCAAAGCAGCTTTTCCAACTTGTCGATTTCCTCATTAAATTAATTAATTAACAAATATTTGTTTGTATTTGCTTGCTTGCTTTGTAGACAATAATCCTGTTCCCCTTTTAAATGAATCTATTTGAGGTGTACGTGTGAGTGTGCACACGCATGTGCAATGAGTGTGCACACGCATGTGCAATGAGTGGGCAGATCAGAAGACAATTTCTTGGAGCCATTTCTTGACTTCCAACTAGCTGAGGCTAGACCTCTTTTGCTTCTGCTGTTGTATGGTTCACTCCAGCCTAGCTAAGCTGTACCCAACGTCTAACATGGGCTCCAGGGTGCTAATGCAGGTTGTCAGGCTTGCATGGTAGGGTTTCTGCCCACTCAGCTGTTCATTCCCCTTCCCAATAACCTTGTTCCTTTGAGAAAATTGTGGTTAACAGGCTCCATAATAATGAGGAAGTGGGATTTAGGAACTGAGCTGGAGATATGTTGTGGCCTAATCACGTGACCTTGGCATCTGGAGAAACATTGGCTTGATAATGAAAGCATAGATCACTGCAGTATTTGTGTGTAAGTATGCAGGAGTGTGTTTTCAGAGGGAGAGATATTGTCCATGTGTATGACATTGTTGTTCACAGTACAGAGGGCAAATCTGAGATGTACCACGTTGAGGGTGTAGCCGTTGAGGGTGGGCTATTAGTAGCTTAGCCCAGGCAAGATACTATGGTACCTTGCTAAGGATATAGGGGTGAGGGAAATCAGTAATGTTCAGTGTTCTTTCTGGGGGGGGGGGGTCTATGGAAGGGGAGAGGTTGTCTGGGATGCTTCATCATCCTTCCTTCTTCTGTTACAACTAATTTAGTTCTTCTGTTACAACTATTAGTGTTACAACTAATAGTGTATCCAACTATTAGTAGCTTAGCCCAGGCAAGATACTGTGGTACCTTGCTAAGGATCTAGAGGTGAGGGAAATCAGTAATGTTCAGTGTTCTTTCTGGGGGGGTTATGGAAGGGGAGAGGTTGTCTGGGATGCTTCATCATCCTTCCTTCTTCTGTTACAACTAATTCAGTGTGTGAACTGACCATTAAACGGCCAACGAAATCTTGAAAAGTCCTTAAAGCCATTCATATCCTTTCTGCTTATGTCTCTGCATCTACCTGTAGAAGCTTCCGGCTGAACAGAAAGGGAGGTATGACTTAGCAATCATGGCTAATGAGTTTAGGATCCCAGAGGTTTTCAATTGCAATAATAGTCATCCATGAGGGCCTGAACATTCAGATGCCCAGAGTTTGTCCTCAGAGTGTACTTCTTTATGGGAGTAAAATATAGCGGGGACCCTCTACGTAAGTAACCTTTAATTACTCAAGCTTTAGCTACGTTAGCATCCCCAACAAGCTACAGTCTTATCCTGATGTCCTGGAAGCTTCCTTTATTCCTTCAGTTGATGCTGACTGCCTCCACTCTGGGTGATGCTGACTATCTAGCTCTGGGTGATGCTGACTGCCCCCATTCAGGGTGATGCTGACTATCTAGCTCTGGGTGATGCTGATTGCCTCCACTCAAGGTTCAAAGAATATGCTGCTTTGCTTCTTTGTCAAACCCAGAAAGCCATTTGACTATTGCCTTAAGTACATAGCATCTGTTTTAAGTACACTTCAAACTAGCCATGCAGTCAGATTTCACTGTGCATTCCATGCAAAATATTCTTGGGAAATTATGGAATGCCCTGAGTAAATAAAACATATTTAATGAATGAAGAGGTTAGTGTTTCATAAACCCAAGAAAGTGTAAAGTGACTTCCACTATCAACAGTTTAAAATCAATTTGGAGGCATTTGGAAAGCATTTTAAAGAGCAACTAGACATCAATAAAATTTAATTAATTGGTTCTATGGATGCACATGTAAATTGGGTGTTAATTATGCTAGCAATGCTCTTCCATTAAAAATTAAGCTCATGATTAGTTACTGAGAAAAACAAGCCATCTTTCCATAAACAAATCTCATTCTGTTGTATCTAAAGGCAGCCTTTGGTAATTAAATCATAACTGTATTTCCTCAGATAAATCAGAGCTCTGATGGATGGATGGCGAGTCATCCAAGTGATCTCCACTGGGCCATTCCATCAAAACAATTGATATCACTAGAGATGAGCTATGTGTGGTTTAGCTACCCTTTAATAGAGCACTATTGAATCATTGGAAATTCCTTCTTTTCTAATTGACACCAAATAAAAGAATGATCAACCATCGCAGAAGATGTAGTAAGAATTAGTGATCTTTTCAGAGCAGATGACATCTGAAGATGGAAAGTGTGGGACAAGAGGTCACAAGCTGGGGAATCCAAGTCCCTTCTCCTCTTTTCCCATTCCTCCTCCCGGCTCCAAGATGAATCCCTGTGCTGGATGATTAAAACAGTGCATTCTTTCTACATAGACAGTCGATAAGACATCATTCTTTTGGATTTCCTCCCTTTGAGATTTTTGTCCTCCTTGGAAGTCAAAATCTGATCTGGACTCAGGGCTAAAACCAACGCAATGAGCTGCTTAACTGGCAGGGTTATGCTATCCTTCAGAACGAGAAATAGAACAAATACTTGAAGCACTTTACACACACTGCTGGTTTTCCTTTTCCCAGTAGACTTTTCCAGGGAAATTGAGTCCATATGCTTCTGATCCATCCTCTCAAAAGCCATCAAGCCGCTGTTTTACTAGAGTGTCTTGATGGAGCATTTTATCTATTTCAATGAGCCCTTTGATGTTTCTTTTCATAATCATGGAAAACTGGATTTTCAAAAAAAAAAAAAAAAAACAAAGATAAACTCTCACCCCCACACACACATCCAGAGAAAGAGAGGGGGGCTTCCAATAACAGGAAAATTGTTCAAATTTAAATTATAACATCTTGGTAAGAAAAGGAAACATCAGAAAAGCTTAAGAAGCAGGTGTATATTTAGGATTTGTTTGTTTTGTTTGTTTTGTTTTGTTTTGTTTTGTTTTGAGACAGGCCCTTCTTGTGTAGCTCTGGATGGCCTAGAACTCACTATGTAGACTATGCTGACCTGGAACTCACTGCTGCTACCTCCTAAGTACTGAGATCAAAAGCAAGCACCACTCCACCTGACAATCAGGTCATCTTTTAAGACAGTCCCCCTCATCTTCATTCAAGACTGGTTTATTCCCTCTCTCTTTTCCAGAACACTGAGGTGAGAAGAGTCCAGGGAGAGAAGAGCAATTCCCGCACATCGCCAACTACTCTAGGAAAGACTTAAAACAGTTTTGAACTGTTTATATTTTCTCACTGTCTATTTGCTTTTTATGTAATTTGATTTTTATGACATGTGTCACAGTTCTGTTTGCTATTCATGAGATCCTGGTCAAATCCTGTATTTTGCTCCATGCAGAGCTAATGCATTGGAAATAAAATCTTGGCCATCAATTGTATACCCCGCACAAGCTTGCATGTGCTTCTCTGTGAAAACCATCAATGCAGCAGGCAGCTCCCATGTATGCTTTCCCATCTGGACCCAGTTATCACATATGAAGAATGTAAAATAAGATATTGTTGCCTCTGTTGAGTTGTCCAACATATCACTGGTCCCACATTGCTCTTTCAAGGTCTACTGACTGACATCTGTAAACAAATGAAATGGGAACTAGGGATACAGGCCTATGTGGCTCTTCAGAGATAGGGACAAAAAGACTATCTGTCACTGCCTTCACTTCAAGTCTACTGGTAGCTGTGTGCTAGGAGGGAGTTTTGTGCTGACTTTAGGTCTCGGGGAATGAGAAAGTCCACTTTCGTCTTCCAGTTGCAAGAGGGAGGAGAAAAATATATGAGCAACAAAGCCATTAGATCAGCTGGGAATTCATGTAGAAAAAAACATGAAAATGTATACCAATAGGCACATTGACAAGACATACATTTGTGTTTAAACCATGCTTATTGGCTTTAGGGCTGTTAAGGGAACAAGAAAAGCCCATTAACTGGAAAAAGAGGAGTTGAAAGCATGCATTTGCTACAAAGACCCTTCAGGTGCATGCCTCAGTGAAGCCTCACAAATTGTTACCTGCTTTTACAGTTGAAGAAGCTGAAGTTATGGGGCGCAGGAGCGCTCAACAAACAATCTCATTCTGTGCCTATCCAGAATTTCAAACTCAGGGCTTATGGGCTCCAGAGCCTGTCCCTTTGTTAACACGAGATCCTGGACTATAACATCTGCTGCTGCTTGAGAACGGGAACAGGGCCTAGGGTTGGGGAATGGAAGAAATGGTAAAAGGAAGTGTGGTGGTTTCACTCAGAATGGCTACAGGTTCATGTATTTGAATGCTTAGTCACCAAAAAGTGGCACTATTTGAAAGGATTAGAAGATGCCACCTTCTTGGAGGAAGTGTGGGGTGGACTTTGAGGTTTTGAAAAAAAACTGGGGATGGATTGAAGCTTTCAAAGCCCAAGCCAGGTCCATCTCTCTCTTTTCTGGCTGCCTACAGATCTGGATATAGAACTCTCAGCCCATATCTGCCTGCTTGATGCCATGCTCCCCACCCCGATGATAATGGAGTAAGTCCTGAAACTGTAAGTCAGCTCCAATTAAATGCTTTCTTTATAAGAGTTGCCTCTTCACAGCAATAGAGCGCTGACTGAAAGAACTGTTTTGGACCAGAGACCAGAGATTTGTCTGTCTTCTTCATAATAGCCTTCATCTTTCCCCTTTGCCTGTAAGATGAAGCCAGAGATCCCGTTGGTATCTCAATGAGTCAGCCTGCCTGCTTCTCATGGCCCTGGTTGTGCTTGCCAGTTCCCTGTAGCCCCACCCCCCAAGTCTCAGGTTAGACTGTGGCACATGACTGTCAATTTGACTTGACTTGCTCAATTGCTGCTAACATTTCCTTCACCACCCTATGAACTCCTCCAGACCCAAGTAGCAGCAACTTGTGCCCTTGAAAACTGAACAGAAAACAAGCGTATTGATTTTCTACTATCAACAAGGAAGAGACAATCTGTGCCGAGAATGGTCATAATGCATTTCACCCCATGTTCATTCTCAGCAGTATGCTGCCTCCTGACATAGCTTGGTCTGCTCTCACCTCCTACCTCTGAGGACTTTGCTAGAATTAACCCTGAAGTGACAGTGCCTTCACGGGGTTTCTTAGTTTCTGGTTAGAAATGAGCATAGCGTTTTAGAACAACTTGATCAGAGAGGAGTTATGATCACTTACAGGTCACACCTCAACCCAGGAAGTGTGTTGGAGTGATGTGCTCCAGGAATTTCTTTTAGTAAAACTGCTTCAAAAGATTATGTCATTTGGCTCTATTAAAAGCACTATTCGTGTGCAGGGTTGTCGCATATACAAACTGAAGTGTCAGACCATTAGGCAGAAAATTTTATTCGTTATATAATTAAGATCCCTTGTATGAGTTATTATTCTAACTTACTAGAACTTACTTTTCTTGCAACCTGGTATTTCAATCAGACATTTCTTGATAGCTTTGGTTTTGACATGTCTTATGTACCAAAACGGAGGGGCAGGAAACTGAAAGAGATACGGGAACCTTGAAATAGAAAGCCCGAGCTTCTGGGACAACTGTAGTGTCAAAACCAGTCAATATTTATGCCTAGCAACCTTGACAATATCCTTTTAATTAAAATCAATGGCAAAATAAAACATGCATTAGAATGCACTGGGGATCGCTCACCTTGGGAGAATGGGGCGGGAAAACCCAATACAAGCACGATGTGCCTACATGACATGTAGCCCTTTGTTGGGATGTGGTTTCTAAGGCTGTGAGTCTCTTCCTCTGATGGCCTCGTTCCCTAAGTGCTTGGAACCACAATTTCTCATTTTTTTTTTTTGTCTTCTTTTGTTTCTTTCTGAGTTTGTTTTTCTTCTGGTACAATTCGCTTGAGATAGCTATTTAAGGGGAAAAAATCTTAAAAACTCAAATAATATATTCTTTAGATATGTCTGATAAACTGGATTTGATGAAGAAATTGAAAGCTTCCAGTTTAGAGACTGGGATTGTTTTTGGAGAACCTTTCTTTAGCTAGACAGATAAGCTTGGATGGAGGTGGGAACAGTTAGGAGGGTGGTCTTTAGTAAGTCTTAGCCACACTGTCTATGAAATGAAATAAATGGCTTGAACTCAGAAAGCCTTCTCCTGAGTCTCCAGGAGAATTCATTCTGTTAAGCAGGTAGTGATAAAAGTAATAGCCACCTCAGGTCGTAGAGCATGCCTTGTTTAGAATGTGCAACTCTCCCATTAAATCTGTCCCAAATCCATGAACTATGTACAATCAATTACAAAAGCCATGTAATTTCAACTAAAACTGGAGTGATGGAGCCTCTCTCAAATGTCATCTAGCTGGTAAGAGGCCAAGGTCTAAGTACATTACCTTGTCCCAAAAACACCTTTTTTGTATCTGTAGAAAGTAGAGGGGCCTCCGGACTAAAACATGTCACCTTCCTTACCATACAGACTTTGAAGAGAATCCTGTATGTCCCACTGACAAAATTCTCTATAGTTTAGAAGAAGTTTGCGGAGGTGTCACTTCATCTCAGGCCACACCCACTGGCTCAGACTTCCCCACACTTACACCAAGAGAGCTCTGAGATACTTCCTGGTGTGATTTCAAAGGCTTTGTAGTGACAGGGTGAGTTGCCCAAGAATAGAAGGCAATTTAACACTGTCCTCTTTAGCTGGTGACACAGATTGAGCATCAGATATACACACTTTATTTAAAGCTGAGCCTCAGTGGGGGTGGGTCTTTGTGTTTGTTTTTCTCCTGCATCTGGTGTCCTCTCAGATTACTCTCTGGGGTTTGCAAAATAACACAGGTGGTTAAAAGCTTCGCAGCCTAATCTCATTTCCTAATCACCACAGACAGATATGAGAGGTTTCAACACCGGTGTTTCCTCTTCAGAGTCTGTGAATCTTCAGAGACCTGCAAGTGTTGGTCTTAACTTGTGAAAGGCGTTTGTGGATGTGTTCCTCCCAAATTATGGAACGTTCTGATCAGATGGGTAAGCAAAAAGCTTGACATCTGATCAGAGAGTCATTTCCAAATAAGTCAAAGGGTTCAACTGCGACTGTCAATCTCGATACTCCCAAATAGTGAAGGGGGAGGGGAGGCTGCAGCAATCTGGAGAAGGAAAATGATGCTGGGGGTTTGCTAGGGGTTTCTCAGCTAAGACCCATCCTTCCTGCGTTTGCAAACGCTTTGGAAGCCAGGCCCTGTTCCTAAGTCATTACCTTATCAATGTCCACCACTGGGAAACCAGTTCTATCTTGCCTGTGCATCCCCGTCTCTCACTGTCTTCTCCACTTCTTTTCTATCTCCATTCAATTCACTGCTCTCCTCAAACAAACACTAGCTTCTGGCATTCTAAAATGTATGCTCATTTAAAAAACTAGCCACACAGAAAAAGTCACACCACATGTCCCGTGGAGAAAACAAGATGGCTGGAATAAGGCGCCCCAAATCTCACAGGGAACCAGTATTTAAAAATATCAAGTAGATACCTGGGTTCTTATCCCTGCCCAAGGGTGCTAAGCAACGTTCTCCCTACTCACTCAATGCTGGGAAAGACTATGTAGGAATCTCAGCCTTGAACCTCTAACCAGCAGGAAGAAGCCCCCTGACTGCTCACTTCCTAGGTGATACTGAAAGAGGACCTGAAGATTCAGGACAGTCAACACTGTCCCATAAAAGCAGGCTAATCTGCTCCTGGGTGAAGCCTGTGGGGACTGGTGGGAATCTCCACAAATGTCTCAGGGAGGTTCTCCTGGGAGTCTTTTCACTCTCTTTCACAACTTGGACCCTGACTGCACCCAGAGATGAAGTAGGCAGGAATGGATCCTTTGCTCCTATTCTGGCCAGTCAACCACAAGAGACTGCACCTTCTTCTTCTGCCAAAACATTGTTGGAGAAAACCATTGCAGTAAGATCATGAGTTTTAGGGCAGAAGCTCCAATCTCTAGCGAGCAATGAAAAGCATTCGAACCCAAAACAGCATCGCAATCTGATTTAAAAAAAAAAATTAATGGATATCAATGACAAGATGATAAAATTACCTAAAAATTACACAGCAAGAGTGACACGGTGGGGAAGTGTGGCCTTGCTGGAGGAAGTGTGTCACTGTGGGGTGGGCCTTCCAGGTCTCCTCCTATGCTCAGGCTCCACCCAGTACAGAAGAGAGCTTCCTCCTAGCTGCTGTAAATGCCAGTCCTCTCCTGGCTGCAGTCAGATCAAGGTGTAGAACACACAGCTCTCCAGCACCATGTCAGCCTGGACACTGCCATATTTCCTGCCATGATGATAATGGACTGAACCTCTGAAACTGTAAGACAACCCCAATACAATGTTGTCCCTTTAAAAAGTTGCATTGGTCATGGTGTCTCTTCACAGCAATAAACCCTAAGACAGAAGTGAACCTCTAAAACAGTAAGACAGCTCCAATTAAATGTTTTACTTTATAAGACTTGCTGTGGTCACGGTGACTCTACATAGCAAAGGAAGCCCTAATTAAGTCAGTTTCCAATTTTTGAAAAATACCTAAACTCAAAGAAATTTGTGCAAAATTATCATGTTCAAACTTCTAAAACTGACCCCCACTTCCCCCCCCCCAAAAAACAAATGTTGAAAGCAGACAAAGAAAAACAATCTAAATGAAGTTTATTTCTCATTGGAAACCGCAAGGGAAAATAACAAAACACGTATACAGCTCAAGGAAAAGAACGGGCATCCGAGTACTTTATATCTAAAGATGCACTTCAAGAGTGAAGAGGGCCAGATATAGTGGTATATGTCTGTCTTTCCAGCACTTGGGAGGTGGAGGCAGAATCAGAAGTTCAAGGCTAGCCTCGATGACATACTGAATTCCAGGCCAACTTGGGCTATTACAGACCTTGTTTTAAACAAACAAAAAAGAACAAACACAAAAAAAAAAAAAATGCAGAGAAAATTAAGACATTCAAAAAAAACTGAGAGAATTTGTCACTGGCAGACAAACCCTACAAAATAGCTAAAATCCTCCAAACAGAAAATTTATGTAAGTACCTGGAGGAGACAGAAAGCAAGGCAAAGCTTTGGTACATTTTACCTTCAAAACGGTAATTGGCAACACCAGCAGACTGTAGCTATGTGTATATGAAATACAATTCTTACCGGAACCACTAAAAAATACTATAAATTAATAGACCTAAAATCTGACATAATAAAATAAACCAGAATTCAAAAGAAATGTTAAAAATAAACTACAAGATGCCAGGAATGGAGCTGGAGAGATGGCTCAGTGATTAAGAGCACTGACTGCTCTTCCAGAGGTCCTGAGTTCAATTCCCAGCAACCACATGGCAGCTTACAACCATCTATAATGGGATCCGATACTTTCTTCTGTGTGTCTGAAGATAGCTACAGTGTACTTATATAAATAAAATAAATAAATCTTTAAAAAAAAGATGCCAATAAAAGTAGAGAATAAACACTTAACACATACAAAATGACAGACTTCTCTATTAAATGTCTTATATTAATAATTGCACTATCTGTAAATAGTCTAGAACTTTCCAGTAAAAAACAGAGACTGGCAAAGTTGCCTATAAAACATGGTGACAGTATATGTTGTCTATACCAAGCCACTTAGGTTATGATAATATACTAAAAATATTTAAGGTAGAATAATAGAAAAAATATTATGAAAATATTAAAACAGAGAAAAGCTATGTTAAAAGAAATTAGACATCAGAGAAATGTCAGAAACAGAAAAAGACACTCTTTGATGGTAAATGGGTCATCTACCAAGAATATTCAGTATACTAAATTTGTTGCCTTACAAGACAGAAGGCATATTCAAATGCATCTGATAAACTCAAAGAAATGACTCATAAATAAAAATCAGGGAGAATGCAAAAGCTCAATAACTGATGTTGACGGTGGTAATACAGCCAATGTGCATTTGTAATGTGCCATATTACAAGACATAGAACCTTTTCACATGAAGGTAGACCATAAACTAAGACTGATGGCATCCTATATCAAAGTCAATTTTGAAACTCATACAGAACAGGTTTCCTACTGCAATGGAATTAAGTTGGAAATCAATAACAAAGAAATAGAAATGAAAATCTTCAAACATTTGTAAACCAAAAAGTTTATTTCTAAATAGTCAATGAATTACTCAGGAAATCTTATGGGAAATCAAAAATACACCTAACTGAATAAAATATAAAATATAACGTCATTAGTGCAAAGCAGATAGCATATTTGTATAAGGGGTGCTTGCATCACTAATGTTATATTTAAGAAGAGTATAAAGAAAGTAATTTTAGCTTCTAACTCAAGAACCTGGGGAAAAGAATAGCAAAATTAAACAAAAGAGTCATCATGGTTGGGGTTTTTTCTCATATTAATAAAAACTAGAGTTATAGGCAAGGAGAAGCTCAGCTGAGAAAATGCCTATATCAGATTACCTATAGATAAGCTTTGATTGTGGGCCATTGTGCTGATTAATGTCATAATCAGCACAATCACCCAGTCCACTGTGGGTGGAGTAATCCCTGAGAAGCGGTCTTAGGATCTATTAGAAAGGAGACTGAGCAAGCCAATAGGTGTGGTTTACTGCTTTAGTTCCTGTCTCAAGGTTCCTGTCTTACATTCCTGCCCTAACTTCCTTTAGTGACAAACTGTTAGCAAGAAATGTATGATGAAATAAGTTTGATCAGTTCCTAGTTTTTTATCACAGCAATAGAAACCTTTAGACAACAGCATAATGAAAGAAATGATAGTAACAGCAAAAATAATTGAAATTAGGAACAGAAGAGTCACATGGAAAGTCACTTAAATAGACTGAAAAGATAAATGCAAATTGACAAACCTGCAACAAAACTGAGAAAAAGATGGCACAAATGGCCAAGTCAGACAGGATCCATTGGCTACTGCAGGGGGTCTGCCAAGCTAAAGAGGACAGTAAGAAAGTGATGCAGACATCTACATTCATGTGAACTTGGCAGCTAACGTAAGCTGGAGCAATTCCACAAAATGTGAACTACCATATGTGATAATACAGATAATTTGAACAGACTGACAGCTCTCAAGGAAATAGATTGGTAATTTTAAAACTCTTAGTCCAGGGTTTAACTCTGGAAAACACCAGCACACATTTAAAAAAAAAATTCAACACCAATTCTACCCTGTCACTTTCAGAAAATCAAAAGATTTTTCTATCCAATAAAATTCACCATAGAATGCTGGTATTACTCTAAGTTCTGAACCAAAGAGAGTGGGAAATGAGGAAGCCACAGATCAGCGTCATCCATGGGTGCAAAAGTCATTAAGAGAATATAGGCAAACACGAGTCAACAGTATAGAAAGAGAAGTATGTAGCATAGCTTCCAGGGGCACTGAACAGTGGTTAACAAAACTACCTATTGAAAAGCTCCCGATCACATTTCAAGTCAAGCAAGACTTGAAGACTAAAGTATAATTTTATACTTGCTAGTTAAGTATTGAAGGCATCCCCCAATATCCACATACAACCAGTAAGCAAAAAATAGAGACTTACTAGCTCAGGTTTCTAAGGAAATTTCTGTCTGATCATTAGCTAATTATGGAGCGGAGTTGAGACTTTATTGACTATCCATAACAAAGATATAGATCTCACAGAATTCGTTCCCAACATCTAAATTTGCAGTAACAACTACAGAAGGAAACAATGAAGAACACAGGGAAATAAAAACATGTTTATCATAGTTACTATTAGACTGCTAGGAACATATTCTTTTCAGCTTTACACGCACACACGCATACACAAATACACATATAGGCTTCCTACAAATGAGTCTTCTATGCATAGGAAGAAAATCTTTACAGACCGTAACTGAGAAAGCTAAGAGCTCTACTCAGAAGACAAAGACTTTAAGTATGCTTCTTTAAATATGTTCACAAAGCTGAGGGAAAATATGTGGAAATGCATAATCAAAAAGAAATAAGCAATAAGATATGCAAATTATAAAAAGCAATCAAGGGGAAATTTTGTAATTGAAAAGTATAAAAGCTGACATGAAAAATTCACTAGCCAGGATAGAAAGAAGGCTAGAATAGAAAGTGCCTTGCACCAGAGACCTGCGGGATCATCAAGAGTACAACTGCACGGCATGCTGGTCCTGGTAAGGGACAGAAAGGGATACTGGAAATATCTGAAGAAATGATTCCTCAGCGTTCAAAAACCTCAGAGAATTTTACATAGAATGCAAGGAAATTCACACCTACACACATCAGAGTCAAACTGTCAAAAATTCAAAGACAAAGAGAGGCTCTTGAAAGCAAAGAGAAGCTATTAATCACGTACAGAGAATCTCGAATAAGATTAATAGGTGGTTTCTTATCAGAAATCATGGGGGTCAGAAAACATCAGAAAGACATTTGCAAAGTTCCAAAAGAGAAAAAAAAACTGTCCAGCATGTGCATTTGTTTTGTTTTGTGTTTTTACCTGGCAAAACTATCTTTCATAGAGAAAGAAAAGCTTAAGGCAATTTTTTAAATATATGACCTAAAGTAATTAAAAAAATATCAGACCTGTTTGCTAATAGACCTACCTTATGAGAAATACTAAAAGCAGTCTTTCTGGTTTAAATAAAAGAGAATGGAACCATCCACAGCAAACAGGACACCAGAGAAGTAATTATATAGATAATTAAAAGGAAAATACAAATATTTTTCCATTGTTTAAAATTATCGTTGAACGTGACTTAAAACTACAACAACTCTGTAACATAATAATTATAAAAACCCAAGCATGGGAAAACAGTGTGTGAAGATGTGATTTATGAAACAAAGAACGAGACATACAGATAAAACCATATGAGAGTAAGAATGTTACATACAGCTGATATCAGGTCGGCACTAAAAACAAATCAGACTTTTCATATACAAATTAAGATATTAATGGAAAACTTCAGGGAAACCATTGAGAAAACATTTCAAAATTCCATGTTAAAAGAAGAAGAAGAAATTTTAAGTGATACACTGAAACCTTTTAACAGGAAAGAAAGCAGAAATGCAAAATCTGGGGTGAAAGAGAAAACAACAGCAAGATGGAGTTACCAATTCTGTATTTTTTACTATTTGTATTAAGTAAGTGAAGCAAGATCTCCAGTGAAGACTATTAGAAACTATTTCCAGTTGAAGCTATTCGGAAGGAATATTTTAAATTATTCAACTTTCTCAGTGGTAGGACACTTGACCCCTGCTTCCTCATACTAAGGGTTAAAAAAATTATCTACTAATCAAACATGCTTTATGTTCAAAAAGTAATAGATTGCAGTTGTGTAAAATAAGGCATGCCAATGGTAACTCAAAGAGAGGTGAGATAGCTATGCTATCAGTTACAAGAGATTTTTTAAATGTTACTAGATACAAAGTATGATGTCTTAAATGATTAAAAAACAACCAGCAGAGTACATATAACAATTTAAAACCTACATGTACCTAAGGACAAAGCCTCAAAGCACATAACTTAAAGCATGACAGATCTGAAGAAAAACATAAAGAATTCAATTAGAAATAATTGAAGACTTTAATGACCTACTCTCAGTAATGTGCAGAACAACTAGACAGAAGGTATGTGAGGCACCAGAAGACTCTTAAGCAAGACTCTAACCCAACTTCAGCTAACAATAGCCTACAACACACTGCTGCTAACAGAGGCAGGCTTAGCCATCATCTCAAATGACAGAGAACATTCTCAAGGGCAACATGCATGTTAAGAAAGCAAATAAAAGCAAGCCTCAATACATTTCTAAAAATGAGAAATCCATGAACCTTGTTATCATCACAAGGAAATGAAGTTAGAAGTAAACATCAAATAAGCACTGGGGACACTAAGAAAATTGTGGAGACTAAAGTCAAGTGAACAAAGAAAATGAGCAAAGTTCCAACCCAAAGGAGCAATCCAGTTCCCCAAGAAAACTTAACTGGGTAAGTACAACTCAAAAAAACTATCTCAGATCAGCTACCTTTCATCCTAAGAAATGGAGGAAAGAGAGAAAGAAAACCCAAAGCCAGCAGAGAGAAATAATGAACAGTAGAATAAAAAAATAAACCAAACAGAGATTCTAAAAGCAATGTAGAAAAAAAATCAACAAAACACAACTTGTCAACAAATCTGACAAGCCACTGACTGGAGAGGGAACAATTGAAGAGATGGGGAGGGGGTGGGGTGGCAGCAAAAGGTACAGGGAAGGAGAGATGCTAGTTCTAACAAGGATCATAGGAGAGTAGAGTGAGAATTCTATGTGCTCCATGTCAGGAGCCCTGCTGAAATCTATGTTGTAGAACTAACTGGAGAGTGTACAACTTAAATATAACTCTAACAACTGACGATTTAGCAACCATAAACCTGCACAGAAAAGCCCTGGGCTGTGTGGCCTAATGATCTCTATCAAACATTGAAAGGAGGACTATGACCAATCCCTCACAAATTCTTCCCCAAAGATGGGGCAAGTTTATTAGCTGGTATACTGGTATTCCCTGATACTTAAACAAGACAAAACCATCAATAAAAAAAAAATGTTGAGCTGGTATCACTTATGAATACAGAGTCAGAAATATGCAACAAAATACAAGCATATCAAATCAGCAGAACAGGAAAAAGATAGTGTGCTATGCTCGTGTAGGGCTTATTTCAATAATGCAAAACTGACCTGATATGTAAATGTCACTCAATGTAATGCATAATGCACTGTGCTCAAGGGATAAAGGTGAAACACACAGTCCTCTAAATTGATGCCAAAAGCATCCCATAGTGCCCAAGACCTCTGCACAGTGGGTATCTACAGCAAACTGAGAATAGAAAGCAACTTCTTTAACCTTACAAGGCCACCTATGAAAAGCCACCAGCTAACATCATTCATGATAGTGGGATGTCCATTGTTAATGTTATCACAGTGCAGAGAACAATAACCAACCCTTCCATTCACCATTGGCTGGAGGCCCTCATCCAGGCCAAGGAGATCAAAACATATAGATTGGAATGAAAGATGTAAAAAGTATCTCTCTTTGTAGATTAAATGACTTTGCATACATAAAAATCAGAGAAGACACAGAAAAAATGTTAATGCAGAAGTTGTGCATATTCGCAAGAAACGAGATCAGTATATTAAAACTATATTTCTATAGACTAAAAATGGACAATCTGAGAATGAAATTAGTAATTCCACGTATAACAAGATAAGAGGCAGTAAAGTACTTAGGGACAAGCTTAGCTAAAAATGAACAATAGTCCTGGAGAGGTGGCTCAGAAGTTAAGAGTTTTCTTTCATAGGACCCTCAGTACCCACCTCAGATGGCTCCCAAACACCTGTAGCTTCAGCCTCAAGGGATCTAACACCTTCTTCTGACATTCATAAGCACCTGCACTCAATTGTACATGCTCACAGACATACACAAATTGTCTTAGCCAGTGTTTTATTGCTGTAAAGAGACGCCATGACCAAGACAACTCTTACAAAAGGAAGCATTTAATTATGTCTTGCTTGCAGTTTCAGAAGTTTAGTTCACTGTCATCATGGTGGGAAGCATGGCAGCTTGCAGACAAACATGGTGCTGGAGAGGTAGCTGAGAGCTCTACATCTGCATCTGCAGGCAGCAAGGAAAGAAAGACTCTGGGATTGGCTTTTGAAACCTAAAACTCTACTCTCAGTGACACACTTCCTTCAACAAGGCCACATCTTTTAATTCTTTCATATAGTGCCACTCCCTGGTGACCAAGCATTCAAATCTACGAGCCTATCAGGGACATTCTTATTCAAGCCACCACACATAAAAGCATACACAGGTGTACATGCATACATATAATTAAAGAATAAAGCCTTTAAAAAGAAGTGCAAACTCATATTCCATGCACTGAAAAGTATAATATTTTGTTCAAAAATATTTGCAAACTAAATAATTGGAAAGTTTTTCAAGAGGAAGGATTTAACATTAGTAAGAAAGAAATACCCTCATATGAATCTAATGCAGTCTCTGTCAAAAGTTCAACTTTTTTCCGAAAAGCAACTGAGCATGTTGACTAAAGTTCATGTGAAATGTTGAAAGACTCTGAATATTAAAAAGAATTTCTAAAAAAACAAAAACAAAGTTCCAAAACCCACTGGAAAATCACCGTCGTTAAGAGTATGTGGTCCTGGGACAAGAGTTCATATACAGACCAACCAATAAAATTGGGAGTCGAGATATGAACCTATTCATCCATTCCATCGCCAACTGATTTTGATAAAGGTCTCAAAATCATTTAAAGGAAGAAAAATATCTCAACCATGTAAGAGATGGATGCCCACAGACAAAAGAATAAATTTGTAGCACTATCTTTATGAAATTCAAAGGGATCTGGGGTGGTTTGAGTAAGAATGGCTTCATATAGACTCACATATTCCAAGGCTTGGTCCACAATTGTTAAACTTTTTTTTTTCTGGAAGGATTAGGCAGTGTGACCTTGTTGGAAATGGTATGACACTGGGGTGGGCATTGAGGCCACCAATCCCCTTTCTCTCTCTCTCTCTACCCTTCTCACAGATAAGATGCACTCTCTCAGCAGTTACTGCTCTAGCGCCATACCTGCCTCTCTGCTATCATGCTCTCTACTATGGACCCACTCTCTACAACTGTAAGCACCCAGCAAACTCTTCTATAAGTTGTCTTGATCATGGTGTTTTGTCACAGCAATTGAAAATAATTAAAACAGAAGTTGGTATCAGGAATAAGGTATTGCTCTGATAGACCTGACAAAGCTGGGTTGGTTGGTTGGTTGGTTGGTTTGTTTTGGGGTTCTGTTTGTGTTTGTATTTTTCTTCTGTTGTGTGAAAGACATTGGGACTAAAAACTAGAAAAGAAGCTGAATGCAGTAAGTTGGGGTTAACGGAACCTCCTAGTAGGGATTGAAAGACAGTAAAGCAGAGATAAGCAGACCTTGTAGGCCCAGCTCAAGGGGTTTCACAGTAAAACTGTATTAGCAACTGGGCTAGGGCAATTCTTGGAATAGTTTGGCAAAGAAAGTGGCTGCCCTGCCTGAGTTCCTGAGATCCTGTAAGAGGAAACAAACCTAAAAGGAAAGGCAACCGAAGTTGCCTTTGGTCATCGCAGCAACAGAAAAACAAATTAAGATGGATAGTCACTTAAAAAAAAAATTATTTCCAAAAAATAAAGCTGGTGAAATGACTTAGTGGGTAAAAAGTACCAAGCCTGACAATCTGAGTTCAAGCCCCAGGATCCACTGGTGAAGGAGAGAACCAACTCCCAAAAGTTGTCCTCTGATGTCTACAGGGCTGTACCAGGAGCCAGCCACCGTGTGCAAATATGTTCATTCAGATTAGAACAAGAGTGTCATTTCGTGTCTTAGAAGATAACAGGTTTTGAGAAGCGTGTGGAAAGTGGAACTTTGGTTGTTGTGTGGCTGTAGAGTGGGAAGTCACTGTGGAAAAGGGCGTCTCGTGGGACAGTCAACAGTTGTCCCCACACAATCCTACTCACTCATACATAGCCAAGAGGATTGATGAAAACACACACTGATCAAAACTTGTACCCCAGGAGCAGGAGCAGCCCAAATGTCCATCGTCTAAAGGATGGCTAAGTGAACATGGTATTGCCATATCACAGAATGTTAGTCATTAAAAAGAATAAAAGCCACAATACAGATAATAACCAAGAATGTTATACTGAATGCAAGAAAGAGGGCATGAAGGTCACAGGTCATGGATTCTGCTTACTAAAAGAATCCAGAGAGTGGACTAGCAGCTGGTAAGAAGCAGGCAATGAAGTAGGGAGTGGACTCATGCAAACACGACGCCACTTAGGGGTCGTGACCATGTTCCAGACAATGTCCTGGAACTTGAGTAGTAATGATTCTGCAATCCTGTGAACATACTAAAACCTCTTCAACTGTAGAGAGTAAATTATATTATTTGTGATAGGCCAATGAAATACAATTCTATAATCTCATTAACAAATCGACTTAATATAGGGATTGACTAATAAATCTGTATAGTTAAGTGTAAGATAACAAATCTTTTCTTTAAAAAGAGTAAACTATAATTTCGTGGGATCTTTGGCTAGACATATTAAATTTGACACTTAAACATGAGTCATAAATAAAAAATAAATAAATAAACAAATCTTTACCCCCTCCCCCAAAAAAGAAGCGGTGGAGGTAAGAAAACCTTGAGTGTAAAACAAGTTCAGAGTCATCCTGGACTGAAGGAGGGTCTAAAAGAAAAGCCAAAACATAAAAAACTATCACTGAATGTTTAAAAAAAATAACATTTGTACACTGGCTACCTGGAATTCTGGTTTGCTTTAGATCTTCCTCCCCTCCTTCTTCCTCCTCTTCCTCCTCTTCTATCTCTGTCTCTGTCTCTCTGTCTCTCTCTCTGAAACAAAATGGTATCAATATACCTAGGTTGATACCTGTTTTCTTTTTCTCTGTCTTTTTCTTTTTCCTTTTGGTTTTTTGATACAGAAAAAGAAGGCTAAGTCTACTTAGAATTAAAGAAGAAAAATTAAATATAGTTTTTGTTTGTTTGTTTTGGCTTGGTTTGATTTTTGGTTTTCTGAGACTGGATCTCACTCTGTAGACCAGGCTGGCCTCAAACTCACAGAGATCCCCCTGCTTCTGCCTCCCTAGTGCTGGAATTAAAGGTGTGTACCACCACAGCCCAGCAATACCTGTTTTCTAGCCTGATGGTTGAACCAAGGACCTTGGGCCTGACAGGCAAGTGCTCTACTATTGAGTTACAACCCCGGGGTTTAAGGGAAATCAAGTTATTAGTGTTTTTATACAATGGTGCCTTGTCTTCATTCATATCTGTGCACATGTATGTGCCTGGTAGCCACAGAGGCCAGAAAAGGGCATTGGAACTGGAAAGATACATGGTTTTTATCTGCCATGCAAATGTTGGGAATTGAACCCTGATCCTCTTAAGAGCTACATATGCTCCTAACTGCTGATCCACCTCTCCACCATTTTCACATTGTTGTCTTGAGACAAGATCTTGCTAAGTTTCCTAGATAGGCCTTGAACTTACAAATAGCCCAAGCAAGCTTAGAAGTTAGAATCCTCCTGTCTCAGCCTCTCTAGTAGCTATGACTGGAGGTGTGTACCACTGCACCTGGCTCACCTTTTTTTGGGCCCTGTTTCTCCTGCTCCTGAGCAGAGTTCTTAATATCTTATACAAATTCCAACACTTCTCTCTCATAGACATTTCTCTCTCTCTCTCTCTCTCTCTCTCTCTCTCTCTCTCTCTCTCTCTCTGTGTGTGTTTTCAAAGTTTTTGCACTACACCATGCAAGGTAGATGAGCTTGCTTTGTTTACCCCCTAGAACCTTTTGTTAGTTAACTACCTAACTACTTATGCACAAGGATCTCTGGTCTTTATGTTCACCTATCTGTGTGTTAATGTATTACTACATGCCAGTCTTTTTTCAAAATGCTTATTAAGAATTGTATGGCCCATTTTATATTTGCTCCCATCTTGCTGGTGAGCAAAGCAAGGTGCAAAACAGTTAAGCTACTGTCCCTGCTTGCAGTGTTCATACAAGAGAAGCCTGGGTTTGAACCTCAGTGGTCTGCCCAGAGCCTGTGCCCCTCTGTGGTAGAATCCGACACCCCGCTGCCTATCCAATGCATCTAGAAAGTTTCCCATTTGTTTGTCTTGTCAACTGTGAACCTCCTTGTGCCTGTCTCCTCGGGCTGTATATAGGAATCTCTCATTTTATTTATTTATTTTTTCTTGCCACAGCACACGTGTGGTGGTCAGAGGGACAGCTTGCTAGAGTTGGTTCTCTCCTTCTACAACATGGGTTGCCAGATATTGAACCCAGGTTGTCATTCTTGGTGCCAGGGGCATTTGTCTACTGAGCCACCTCCCCAGACCACTGTGCTGGAGTGCACACCAAACATAGGAGTTGGCTGTCTCTCCACAGAGTCACCAACCCTGGCTACTTCCATGATTTGCCCCTCCCACCCCCATTTTGTTTCTATTATTTTGCCATGCATAGGAGTTAATATGTGTCAGTAATTTTTTTTTTAATGTTCATTTCCCTTCTCACTAAAGACATCAAGCTCCTGTTGAGAGTTCCGTCGCTCATTTGGACCCCTCCTTCTAAGAACTGTCAATACACTTCTCCCATGACTTGTTTTTCTAGTGAGCTACTTTTACTTTTTTTTCCATGCAATGTCGAAGGTGAACCCAGGTTCTCCTGCAAGCGTGTGCCAAGAAATGATTTGCACCAAGCTAAGTCCCAAGCCCACTTTATGCTTTTATGCATCATTTCCTGGTGATAACCACTCTAAAATAGTCTTGTCATCTGTAGCTTGTCTTCCAACATTGGATAAGGTATCCTATATCATACTGAAGATTTTCATTTCAGTGTTGGTGAATCTCTCTGTATTTGCAGGCATGTCTGTACATGTTCAGTACACTTGTGCATAAAACAGTATGGGCAGAATTAACACATTTTCATGTTAAGGTCTTCAACTTTATGATCCAAAAACTTTATGTGGATTTTTTATGGGTTTATTACAGATTATCAAATGTTCCAGCATTGATTATTTATTTCTAAGTCTTCCATTCATTCCATCATCTGCAAGCCAACTTTGCCTGTGACCAGGTTTCCCTGTTGGTGTCCTCCCTTCGCCTTCTTGAAGGTTGTTACCCTGGTCTATGCTAAGCTCCAAAGCATATTTTTCTCCTTTCTGCTTAAAGAAAGAATAGAATCAGATCATACTTCTCAGGTTACATTATGCCATGCTTTGGTGCTCAGTCAAACGTCTTAGGTGTCTTTGAAGGTGGCTAAAGCTATCATTTTTCATGCCTGTAGAATCTTTCTTCCTTTTGGGAACTCTAAACTTTTATTTAATGATTTCATCCTGATGAGCCTTTAAACTGTCTCTATAAAATATAATATAGTCCTCTTATTATAAGTGCCTGTGTTTTTATAGTTTTGGCAAGTTAGCTATGGTTTAGAAAAAAATCAGTAAACAGTAGAACTCTAGGACTCAAAGAGTGGGTGAAATTTCCATCTTATTACAGAATGCTAGAGCTTCCTCTAGAGCAGTGGATCTGTAATGATGCGACCCTTTAATACACAGTTCCTCGTGGTGTGGTGATGACCCCCAGCCATGAAGTTGTTTTTGTTGTTACTTCATAACTGTAATTTTGAACATTTTTGGAGACCGAAGTTTGCCAAAGGGGTCATGACCTACAAGTTAAGAACCACTGCTCTAGAAGCATTAGATCAATTCCTCCTCTCCTCAGCTCCCTCATGACATACTAAAGTCTTCATCAAAAGAAAATGGCAAGGTCACGTCAATGTTTTAGAAAGTGCATCCTCAGGGTGGCACACAGCAACATATGTTACAAAATGATGCAATAGAGAGGAAGACTTCTCTGTGAAGTTGGAGCACTGAGCTGCAGACACACACTGGTTGGGAGAGCCAAAAAACGTGGAGATCAGGAACCTGCAGGGTTCTTCATCTTGTGAGAAAAATCTCAACTAAACACTCAGAATCTGCAACTACTGAAGGACCATGGGCAGCTACTGAACATTCGAAAGGCAACTTAGGGCCATCATCCTACCAAGGGGATTTATAGTCTCTCCATCAGCACTTAACCACAATAACAAGAGTAAGTTTAGTGTTGCCAGCAGATGAAACAGGCTCTTTGGAAAAGCAGGGATATGGTTGGCTGATACCCAGGAGTTCCGGAAGTGGTCCACGGGAGATGGTCTGCTAGTTTCCGGCTCAGATGGTTAAAGACACCGGGCCCCTACTGGAAGCTTTCCGCAAATGCTCTGAATTTCATTCATACTGTCCTCCGCCTAGATTCTGTTCAAGCTGGAAAGAGATGAAATTTCCCAACATGCTGGCACCAAGAGAGAAAGGACAAATGACACAAAGGCTGTCTGCAGCTTCTTCTTCCGCAAAGCCAAACCAGAGTCTCCCTTTTGATAATATTAAAAAGAGGAAACGCATTTTGCATGAAAACATGTTTTAACTGTATTTGTAGCACTCAATAAATAAATTACAGGTTTTATATCATTCCGAGAGTGCTGTCAGTGGTTAATTCAGTTATTAACTCCACACGCTTGGGAGGACCAATTCAATGCCGGCCCGTTTTAGAGGAAGGTTTGGGGATTATTCAGTTGGAATCGGCTGCTGGAAAGTTGGTGCGCCCCAGAAAACCGAACACTTGAGTAGCCTGGCAGAAGCTGCGGGAAGCAGAGCCCCTGTCCTGCCCATTTACAGCGGCTTTTAAATTCCATAAAAAGGAAATGAATTATGCATTATTGGGTTTACATAAGGTCAGCTGGTGAACTTTGACCTCTCTCTTTTCTCATTTGGCTCAATTATTAGATGAAATGACAGATTTGATCTCTTTTCAAATTGTATTAGAAAGGGTCTCTTTATTTCACCCTCCAGCAGAAATCGGATGACAGGACTAGGCAAGAGCATTAATTATGATTGATTTTGAGTGTCTATAGGGTGATTATATCTAGAATTCTACGCCCAAACCCAAACCTTTTGACCTATTTCCGGACACCTAGCAAATTAATCCATAGGAAGATTTGAGGGGGCACTGTTTGGAATGGTGGCTTCCCACCCATATTTGCAATCAAAACATTGAAGAGGCTTGAGGAAGCCCAAAGGGATTGAGTTACTGGGACACTTCATGGTGACGCCATCTAAGAGCTTGACAACTCAGTATAAAACACCTCACACATGGTAAGCAAAAATGGCACTAAAGTAATCCTAAGGAAGAAAAAGACTCTTAACACTCTCTGCTAAGAGAATAGAAAAATATACGCAGATATGTTCTTGATATATGTCATAACTCTATGAGTTTATTGGAGTCTTGCAAACATGCCTGTTGTTGGGACATGCATTCTCTCCTGTCTTCTTTTCAGAGGATTAAAACTGACAGTGCTAATTAAAGATAGAAAGAAAAGAGACCACGGTCAGGCTGGAAGTGTAGGCCTGAATTACAATGAGGCCTAGCGGAGGGGAAGTTGTGGAGGTCTCATCATTCGGGGTTTCCTTCTGAGTGCAGGGAAGCTCCCTGTGGATGAATCCTGTTCTAAAAAAGAGGGTATACAACCAAAATTCCCACCTCTGAGTTACCCCATCCCAGAAGAATCTAAACGGAAGGTTCTAGACTTGGTGCTATCCAATCAATGTACGTAAGCCTACCCCCTTCCTCTCCTGGCCTTACCTAGCTAGGAAGGAAGGAAGGGGTTTGGATGAGGCTGGTAAGCCCCATGCTGTGAGTGTTCTGATCCTTCTGCGCTCTCCCCCTCCTGCTCTAGATGCCGAGACTGCCTAGCTGCTGCAGAGCCCGCGATGAAAACCAAAGAGTACGTGTGTTTAGGAAGACAAATCACTTTTGCCATTTGTTTTTATCTCCTATAGACACTGATGGAGGCAGGTCATGGGAACAGAAGGATCGTTTTGTTTGCTGAGGACAAACAGAACTTCTATCCTTACACTTGAAGTGGTGTTAAAGGGCAGAAGGCAGTAGAAACTAGGTGGGGGGAGGCATGAAGCTCAGCAGAACAGAGATGATAGGAACGTCCAGCCTAGGACAAACTACAGGCACGAGGGAGCTGCTTGGTCATGGGCAGAGAAGTAAGGGCAGGAAAGAAATAGGAAAGGTGGGTAATTGGAACCCCAGACCACTTCATTCGTGTTCATCCCGAGATCTTCATAGCTGCAGACCAGGCAGAGGCCACAGTGAGTAAGAGCTGTCAAAGGAATTTGCAGATGAGAAATGGACACCCTTACTAAACACTGCTTCTGTTATGTTTCACAAAATATTTCTGAAGAAATAATGTCACTTGAAACCATGCCAAGGAAGATGTGACCACCAGTTGACTGTGGATAAGTCATGATGCCTGTTTCTCCTCTTGGTCTCAGAGTCTTTGCTTGGAAATGTGGGGCTGTAACCAAGAAAACTGTGACTCTCTTTCCTGGCTGCACACTCCACATTCTATATTCCTTGAGGGCATTTCCACAGTTACAAAGGATGCACCGGACTGCTAGGGCAACTATTCACAGGGACCAAGCAAATTATTGTAGGAGATGAAGTAGGCCAGATTTAAAATAAGAGGGAGTTGTAGACATTATGTCCAACTAGATATTGCAAGAGTCACATTTAAATGCCGAAATCGAAGTTTTCCCTAAAAGGGCTGTGCATGTCCAATTCACTGCATTCTGAGAACCAACCAGGTCCTTCTCTGAGGATGCCCAGAATAGGACTTGCTTGGTTTTCTTAACCTTACCTTAACTCAGTACAATGCTGGCTGACTCATGTGTTTCTTGAGGGATCAGTTGCAGTAAACAGGGGCAGCTGAGCTGTCATTGTCCTGGAGCCTGGCCATCTGTTAAAGCTTATAAGTATAGGCAGCTTGTTGGTGTCAGCTCTCAGACCTCCTCATAGCTCTATGATATCATAAGCAGGACTACACATGGCTTAATGAAAGCTAAGACATAATCCAAACAAGCTGGTGACAGAGGACTTTACAGGGTCACCAGCATGGTACGCAAAGCCTAAATATGGAGGGGCACAGGACACTTTTCCAAATCCCCAGATGGCAGTTCCCAACCCTGGCAGCTGAAAAAGGTGTCTCAAATCTGGATTTCCCTATACTGGAAAGCACTCCAGAAGAAGTCAGATGATGGACAACTTCAATTCAGGACTCATTTATCATTGGGTAGAGACCGAGTGAAGACCATCCAAAGAAAAAGCAATGGCTACAGCCACATGCATCACAGTCTCAAGGGCAAAGGGGTTAAAAGGGGGCCTTCCATCCTGGGAAAGAGCTGCTCTGTCATTAAGCTGAAGGGATTGTTTCTTGACAGTTACCCTTGGCAAAATCATGCTGAGGAGGCAGGAAGGGATAGTCCATGTTCCCAGGCTAAGAGGGAAGGAAGGAGGGAGAGCTGTGCCTGCTGACCCCAAGATGTCTGAGGATGCAGCTCCTGAAGAATGTGGTAAGAGAAGAGGAAGAAGGCAGCAGAGCTCTGGAGGGGCTAACCTACTGAGATCCCCCTGGAGGCCACGTGACACCTAAAGTGGTCCTCACATCCTAATACATTAATAATGACATAAGGACATTCAGAGGACAGAGTCTTATAGTCTTCACCTATAAAGCAAGGAAGCAAAGGCACTGGATACAGTGAATCATTGGGGCACTAGAATCAAAGTAACTAGGAGAAAGTGTGCAGTGTCTGCAGGCAAAGGAATGTGGTCAGGAGCAAAGAGCCAGGGACACTGGGCAAGGATAAGGCTTTGGAGAAGTTTTCATTCTGTTTAGAAGTTTACCTGGGGTTTGCATCTCACCTTGAAGGCAGATAGACATGCTAAGGAGGGAGAAAGGGTCATAGGGACAGCACTCAGCAGACAGGAAAACCTGCCCCAAATCAACAGAGGCAGGATACATACTAGCAGTCGGAAACTGGCCTGTGGGGTCTCATGCCATGGGAAACCCTCTCGGTGATGTATTAATATACCTGTTTTTGAAAAAAGCATCTCTGGCGTCTCTTTACTTGATAGGTTCAGCTTAGGTTCTCAGGAGCATCAGCGAAGCCATGTGTTTATGAACTTCTGGAATAACAGAGGAATAGTAGATGGGTCTCCTATCACAGGAAGAAAAACTGGCCACCCCAGAGATCACAGAGACGGCTTGCTTCCTTCTAGATGGACAGCCAACAGCATGTTATACCTGTGAAGATGTGAAGACAGAGCAAGAGGTATCGGGGGGATGGGCAGGATGGACTCTCCTGCCCTGGACATATCAATAGCAACCTTCGACTTCTCTTCTTTGCCTTACTCAAGTGTGGTTGGTGCAAAGCTGGCTAGTGGCCATTCTGCTACCTCTACTTCCCAAAGTTTACTCCATTCAGTGTCCATGACCATCAGATCACAGATATGCAACCGAGTCACAGCATCTTCAATGAGAGGCGTATCAAAGAGCAAGATACCTCAGACTCAGCCTCCATCTCCCAGACTCATACCCTAGACTTTGCTTTTGTCTTCCAGACTCAGCCTACAGCACCCATCCATCCTTTAGGAGGGCAAAGATCTTGACCTACCAGGCCATGTAATTGACTTTCTCAGGTCATACCATAAAGGGTACTGACATCATGCCCCACTACGTGACTCTGAGGCCAGTTTTATAGAAAACATGTCTGGGCTACAGATTTTAAAAATGATCTTGTTAGTGGACAATTACTTACTATGGGAAAGTTTCTTTCTTCTTCAAGCTAGCATCAGGGAAGCATAGAGACCCAAAAGGAATGACTTGGTCTCCATCAACACAGACATGTGTGCAGAGGGCCACAATATGAGTCAAATGATGGACTGGCTTACGGTGGCCACAGGACATGTGTATTCTCTGCCCTCCAACTTGGTGAGTCTCAATTTTAAGAGACTGGTAAAGTGTTGGAAAAACGGTTTGAAATGTGAACAAACTAGATTATTAATGACATCTTAGCGAAGTTCTTCACCCTTTAAACTGGGTACCACTTATTTCTTGAATATGGTGCCACTGATTAAAGTCTTCTCAAAGGTTTTATCACATTTTATTTATTGTGTGGGGCTGGTGGAAGGGTGTGGGTGTGCATGTGCTGCCCACGTAAAGGGCAGAGGACAACTTGTAGAAGTCAATTCTCTTCTTCCACCACATGGGCCTCAGGGATCGAACTTATGTCTTCAGGCTTGGCAGCAGACGCCTTCACCCATGGAGTCATCCTGCTTTTTCCTCCTTTAGCATCTTAAAGGAAGGCATCTGAGGTGTAGCCTCCTAGGTGCCACTTCATGGAGGGTAGAGCAATTGCAAACTCACTTCAGCATTTTTTGTTCCATTTTTTCCTTTCTCCCAGTTAAGCTGGGGTGGGAAGAACAGGAACACGGGCTTTACATAGGGGAAGACCAGCAAAGAAACCAGAGACAACTCCCAGTGTCTGATTCAGTCCACTCACCCCCAAAGCCTCTCTTATCTATAGGGAGAAGTGCTGTCTTCAGACCCCAGTGGGAATTTTTGTCTTCCTGTTATTCTTCTAAATAATTTCTAGACAGCACCCATATGCCCACACTGCCTATGAGCCCAAAGAATCGTCTCTTGTGACTCCCTCCTTTAAACAGGCTCCAATTAGACACCACTTAATGGCACCTCCAATTTGACTGTCTGTCCAAGATTCCACAATGCATGGGAACTCTCCCTGAGACTTTTCCTGTTTTTCCCATCCTCAGAACAAGGAGGGGGGAATAATACATGATTGAAAACTAGCCACAAAATGTTTTAAAAAAATAAATTTGCAGTTGTGTTGCTTTGAAAACTTATTGCACAGCTGGGGGCATTTAAAGACCTTAATTAACAAGCCTTGGCCGCAATGTGCCCCTCTTTGGGAGGGGGAAAAATCACAGTTAAGATTTGTCCAATTAAATTATAGAAGAATTGGTGAATTCAAAAGGAGTAGAGGGGGAGACTGGGGGCTGCTTCCAACTTATAAAGAAGATTTCAGTCTGATGGGAGACCTATAGTCTGATTAATTCGGTGCTAGGCTTTTCTGCACAGTTTCCACAAACTCATAGGCACTTAAGAATTTTTAACCAAATGTAATTATAGGTTTTGATAATCAGGCTTTGGTTAAATAGAGCCCCCTCTTTCCTATGAAAACGCAGGGTGAAATATCCTGCTGCACAGGGGCTTCTCGATTACCATCATTCTCCCTTCACAAGGAGAGAATCATTCATTCCTTGACGAGGAAGCCCATCGGTCAGCCCATGATGAGGGCTGCTGATAACTGCAGAGATGCCCAGGCCACTGCAGCCTCTACTCACACCTTCCTTCACAAACAAATGTGCATTGCAGATTGTATTGTACAATCACCCTGGCGTGCAGGTGATACCCAAAGTAGGTTGGACTTATTATCACCCTGTTCACGTTCGTCTTTTGATGCATAAGGAACTTAAAACGTTTTCATGGATCTCTAAAAGTATGGCAGTTGCTATAATGCCTGTCGATTAAGCCCCATGGTCAAATCAATCCACCCAGAATTTACTATAAACTGAAAGATGGGCATGTGACTCGCTGAGAACAGACTTCACACCGCAGCATGGACAACGGTATTCAAAGCAGCATGACCTGTCTCAGCCCGTGTGCTGTCTTCACACCACACTAACCTCAGACCCCTGCCCACACCCCCATACCAAAAAAAAATAAAAAAATAAAAATGTTATGCTGACATCATGGGTCAGAACAATGCTGAGTACAGTATGCACTCTTTTGGAATGACGAGTTTTCTGCCTCTCCTGGGGGGATGCTCAGCCAAAGACAAAAATGCATAAGGGCAGCAGAGAAAATTCATTTGTATAATCTGCCCCCCACTGTGGGATTTTCAATTATATATATCTAATTATGGCTGTCAGTTGATGGATTCAGAAAAGACATGTTGGTCCCCCCCTCCCGTTTTTTGTCTTTTCGTCATCTCTTCTGTTAGAATGATTATAGCACACTTACACAACTAATTGCCTTACTGCTGATTACTGATACAATTATGCAGACCCGGCTCCTTGTGAGAACAACCATCTGCAGAGAAAAAAAAAGTGACACTATTCAAAAACTATCCATAATTTAACCAATGTTATTCCAATGCACTGAGCCCAGACAATCGTCTGGCCTTCATATTTCATACCCACCCTGGCAAGAGGAGGTTGGGTTTTGTGCGCCCAATTCACCTCTTTAGACACACTGTGAATCAGAAAGAAAGAGGGGAGAAGAGAGTGCTTCAAATGTCAACCCATAGTGGGGAACTGAAGCGTGGTTAACGTCCATTCCTCCTTTGGGTAATTTTTCTTCAAATTTTATACCACTTGGCAATTTTTTGTTTCCTTTCAAACTGCTGAGAAAGTGCAGATGTTTCAACTCCCCCAAGTGGGCTTGGGCTTGCTGGGTCTTTTATTTCCCCCCTTCTTAAAAAAAATTTTTGAACTATTTTCTCCAATTCTGTTTTCTCCCTTTTTCTCACTTTTTTTTCCTCTCAGAATGTAGAGGAGGGAGGGAGGGAGGGAGGGAGGGAAGGAGAGAGAGAGAGAGAGAGAGAGGTATTTTAATGGAATAGGGGAAGTGGCTGGCATATGACATTTCAGGAGTTTCTTTTGTTCTCTAAGTCAAACTGTGTGGGACACCAAACTGTGTGGGACACCAAACTGTGTGGGACACCAAACTCAGAGGCCTTGAGGGCCACTGGGAAGGAACTGGTAGGCTGGGTGAGATACTGTCTGCTCCACAGAACAAAGAAGTCACTTGGTTTCTCCCAGCATGCAAGGTGAGAACAGTTCTGTTGCTAAATGAAGAAAGGAAGGAAGGAGGGAGGGAAGAAGGAAGGGAGGGAGAGAGGGTAGGAGGGAGGGAGGGAGGAAGAAAGGAAGAGACTAGTTACAGGGCAGGAAAGTTCAAAGATAGCTGAAAATGGAGACAAGAGGTGGCCTGGGCTGAGAACCAGCACACCTAAGTTGTCAGAGTGTCAGGGTGTCTGATTTAAATACACATAAATGCTGTTCTAATGCAAGCAAGATGGTAGACCTTAAAGAGAGTCCTTGAAAAGGGCATTCTGGAGAGCAGATGTTCTGGTACTTCTGTCTCACCAACACAAGACAAGGAGGAGCCCAGAACTTCTGAGGACTTCAAAAGGACACACCTCATCTCAGACCCTAGCCAATGGTACTCACTCTAAGCTTCTACTCTGGAATGTCCCTCAAGTCTTGGGACTCACTCTGTCCTCATGAAGGTCACAGGCTTGTGATTCGGCCATCTCTGTCTCCACTGTTCTGTCATCCTTTCCAACCTAGGACCTTTAGAAGCTTCAATTTTGGACAGTGAGACTGTTTTCAAACGGGAATGTAAATGCCCTTGTCCTGCCGGGCTCTTCAGAAATAATAATGAATGAATACTAGGACCATCCATTAAATAAACTCTCAAATACAAGGACAAAGACACAGATAGCCAGTTCTGGCTCAATGGTCACTTTGTGATAACATAATTAATAATATGATTTATAATAGCTAAGAAGTGACAGCTCCTTTTGGTGTTATCCATTAATGACTTTATCATGAGCTTTACCCATCCCGCTAAGGCAGCACTGGGCTATCCCACTGTGAGTAGACATCTTCAGATTCATGGAGTTCCTTAGCTAGCCAGAGCATGAAACCTGGAGCTCATTGCCAAGCCCCCACTGCCCTCCTTGGGACTTGGTAACACCAGTAACTGGAAGATTTGCTGAACAACTAAACAGAGGAAAGAAGAAAGGAAGGGGTGGGAACAAGAAGCAAGGTGCTGCTCTGTGACAATTCCTTGGCATTGGTGTTGCTGCCCAGGGGTCCTGCTCACTGTTCTCCTCAATGACTGGATGATTTGGAAGAGAGTACTAGCTAAATCCATGTCTTCACCCTAAAAAGAGACGTGGGAACGGCCGAAGCTCTGTATTCATGCCCAGTTGAAACAGACTGTGTGCTTAGTCGTTGGCAGTTCCCATCGTAGGTTTTTAACTAGGAAGACTGCAGAAAAGGTGAATGAAAACCTTTTCTTTACTCATTCATTCATTCATTCATTCATTGGATGGGGTAGATGGAGCCTTGAGAGTGACAAGTTACACATGGAAAAGCGATTGTAAACATGGGTCCCTTTCCTTGTACTTGGCTTCAGGCAAAGGGATTACTGATGACATGGGGCATTGGCACCCACAGGATACTCACCTGAGTGAACTGAAATGGTCAGCCTGTTGAGTCAAGGTGCCAGGAATCACCCACCGGGAAGGGCTGAGTGAGGAATCTAGGAACAGCCGTTGAGGATAAAGATTGAACATCAAGCCTCTCACTGGATCTGCCCTAGCACACCTCTGTCCATTGGTATAGCTGTTAAATCCACACCCAGAGGCTCCTTCCTGAGAAGAGTCAGGACAAACCTCAAGCCCCACGTCCTACATCATCTTCTTCTCTCCTGGTACAGGCCCAGGGCATCTAGCTTTGTCCATGCATTCCTGTGAAGAAGGGAATTTCTCAGCTTCTTAGCTGGGGAAGTAGTTCGTATGACATGTTGGCATTTCAGAGGATGTAAGACATGCTAGAACTCAGATCTTCCCCCAGTGAGGAGCCACTGCTCTTTTTGATTTTGTTATTGTTTAATTTGTCTTTGCCATCTCTAGTACAAATGAACTCAAAGGTTACTTCTTGGTCATTCACGTTCTGCTCCTCCTGATATGACAGAAAACATGCATCCATTAGTAAGACGGTCCAAACCCATGCCCCGACCATGGAGCATGGCAACGGTTATCCAATCATCTCACCATGAAACTATCAGCTATCTATCCATCCCAGGACAAATCAACTACTATATATCTGACCTTGGAGCAAACACAAAAATAAAAAGAAATGACAGGTTCTATTCTTTGGTTGAAGATGTTTGTGACCTTGCGCAAATATTAGGATCAGGGGTTAAAATAACACGCTGCAGTTGTACCAGACATCTCGATATTCTAAGCCCATGCCCATTATTAAGATGCTATGTCTCATTTAAGCCTCATGATGGTCTTATGAGATAGATACACTTTTCTCATTTTGCACATACATAAACTAATAGCAATCCATGTCTAAAAGTCCCATAGTCCATCTCCTTCTGTTGTTAAGCAGATAGCAAGCCATCCCCATGCTAGACAGAATTGGTGATGAAGATGTAACTCTGAGGAATTTAACAAGTTCACTACAAGGGAATGTCTACCTTGGGCCTGGAAAGTGGTTAGTTCAGCACGGAGAGAAGGTAAGAATGGTGCAGGGAAGCCGGGCAGTGGTGGCACACGCCTTTAATTCCAGCACTTGGGAGGCAGAGACAGGCAGATTTCTGAGTTCGAGGCCAGCCTGGTCTACAGAGTGAGTTCCAGGACAGCCAGGGCTACACAGAGAAACCCTGTCTCAAAAACCAAAACCAAAACAAACAAACAAACAAAAGAATGATGAGTGTGTTTATGAGGAGATGAGTGAGCCTGCGTGCGTGTGTGTGTGTGTGTGTGTGTGTGTGTGTGTGTGTGTGTACTAGGACACAATAATAACAATAGCTACTGCAAATTCCAGGCTCCCTTTTCTACTGCCTGCTGTGGTTGAACCCTCCCCCCCCTGCAAGTCTTTTATCCCACAAGTAGTACCGTCCCCAAGTTCAGACCTATTAAATGACTTGCATGGGTCACCCAGGTAATCTAAGTCATTAGAAATAGAAGAGTCTGATCTCCAAGCCTGTGTACTTCATACGTTCAAAAACACAGGTTCTGAAACCAAACCACCGGGGATGAAATTCCAGCTCTGCCACTTACTGGTTACATGTCGCAGATCAGTTGCTAAACCTCGCTGTGCCTCAGTTTCCCCATCTGGATGTAATAATCACTTCATTCTCCTTATCTTAGCTTTTTTACTGTGTGTTTGGGGTTTTTTCTACAGGTTCATTGTTATTTTAGTGGTTAATCATGAACCATTTGTCACATCTAAGGGCTATTTAAAGCAAGAGATAAATAGATGAGGAGAATCCAAAGCAGGTGACAGAGAAATTGTCAGACCTGCTGGCTGGTTCAAACCCCAGGAGTAGAAAGGGGCCAGATTCTACCAAATGTTTTATCAACTCAAGGAAGACACAAGCTTCTCTTAAGATTCTAAAATAATTCACAAGCACTCCGTCGAGCATCCAGAGAGCAGTTCTGGGGCATTCTGACCTCAGCCCTGGGATGATGCGATGTGTCTCTGTGCCAGTCCTCAGCCTCCAGCAGGGGAACATTGCCTTATGAGGCAGGCTGTGCTGCCTAGTTCTGAACTTTCTTGCCTGTGCAATCCCAAAGCTTGACATTCTTTTGTATACCTGATTCAAATTTACTGACTTATCCAATTCACACAAGATCCCCAAATTCCAAATGTAAGTATGGTGTCTAAAGCCATTGGGACCTTCTCTCTCTCTCTCTCTCTATATATATATATATATATATAGATAGATATATATATATAGAGAGAGAGTATATATATATATATATACTGCAGAAGTACCATGTGAGGCTATCTGGACTTTTTATCTGAAAGCCTATTAAGATACATCACACCATTATGCTATTAGCACGGTTTACTGGTCAAATCACAGTGTAAAGGCAGCCAGATGTAGCCTGTTTAGCACATCAAGATGATCTCCATGTCTTACAAAGAACGGAGGAAAGTATCATTTGTGCTTAGCAATATCTTGTTTCTGGGTCAAGATCAACACAATGCTCCTAAGCTCAGGAGAAAAGCCATCATTGTTCAGGTTCCTACAAAGGCAAATCAGAGACTGGTTCAAGTACACATATTAATCTGGGAAGTACAGACAGTCTCTGCAGAGAACTAGAGAAATGAGCTAGGGAAGGGGGAACTACTAAGACATGGCAGTTTATATATCTACTGTTATGGGCTCACTTCCTAGAGGAAATGCTAAGGAGCAGGGAAACATAACTCTCAAGATGACCACAATCCAAGGGCAGGGGAGAAAGACATTGCTACACCATTTCCTGTGCAACCTGCTGCCTTTGAGTCTACATCACATCAGAAGAGCTTTGGGAATATTGGAGAAAGCCTCTGAGCATGGATAGGTACAAAGGGTCAGTTGGAAAGACTTGCAACTATCTCAAGGATGAGACCTCAGGGAGAAGATGAACATGCAAGGTGCTGGCTTCAGAAGACACCACACTGCCTTGTCTCTTCTCCAAACGTGACGGGTGATCCAACTGCTCCCTTGGTGAGATCTAGAATCATCTGGGTGATGGCCTTCTGGCATATGTACTGGGGATCATCGTGATTAAGTTAGGTGAGATGGGAAGACCTGTCCGTCGTAGGTGGTACAATCCCCTGGGTTGGGATTCTGGACTACATTAAAAGAAGACAGGCTGCACACAAGCATGTATCACTGCTTCTTGACTATGAATGCAGTATGACCAACTGCCTCAAGTTTATGCTACCCTGACTCCCGACCATGATGGGCCACAGCCTGAACTGTGAGCCGGAACAAACCCTACCTCCTTCTCACATTCTTTCCTTGGGGTCTTTTGTCATGGTAACAGACAAGATAACTAATCCAATGGTCAAAAAAATTATTTTTATTTATCCAAAGGAGAATCATCTCAATACCCTTGTACCTTGTAAGTAATAGTGATTTAGTCATGTTAGAGATTCATTCATGGATCAACAGTTAAGGATGTTGGCACAATTTCATCAATTTAATGAAGATTATAAGTCAAACAAAAGTAATAAGAAATGGTAACTAGCCCATGACTCAAAAAATTCTTTGGGAAATTTTCGTCTTACATATGTGCAAATAAGTGTTCACAGGGGAATGTGAAGAAGGATATTAAATGACTCATGTTTGCAGCAAATATTTTAATTTTTTAAAAAGCAATCAAAATGCCTAACAATAGGACAATGGTTAAACTAAGGCTTTAATCCTTAAGCTGAACCCTGCTTCAAATTATTGTAAATAATTGTATATTATAAAGAATTGAAATAGCCTAGCCATATTGTGATTGCCATTTGCATAAAATTAGAGCATATACAATAGAAAAAATGTATTAGTATGAATAACAGCATTTAGAAATGTATACCAGAGATCATGAAGGAGCTGTACCAAACTGTAATAAAGAAGGCATCATCTTTATAACCAAGGTGATGATTAAATCACTCGCTGTGAACATGCAGTCTTAGATTATTTGTATAGTTTGAAACATAAATAACAGCTGGAATCTTTCCACTAATTAAGAAAGATGTTTAAGAAAGCAAAAGAAGCTGCAGGAACTAAAATCTCATAGCTGTCTGAGCTGCCGATTTGTAGGAAGTGAGCTACCTCCTTCACAGATCCATGGATGACATCAGAGCACCCAGCAATTCTGGTACCTATTCCTCAAAAAAAAAAAAAAAAAAAATCGAAATAGCCTCAGAATGTCTGTTTGAAAGGCAACACCCTATATGTGATTTAAGAATATGCCCACAAAAAAAAAAAATATGCCAAAGTATTACACAAGCACAAAGGACTTCATTCAGAGTAGACTGTGGGGCAGGTGTATGTAAGGTCACTTGTAGCAACCAGGCACTGACCAGCCAGGCAAGGCAAATGAGGGGTCACAGAGTGAACTTCACACTTGGGGCTTTTTCTAAGGCTGCAGATTCAACTGCTGGTTAATGCTTAGCTAGCCTGGAGGAGATAGGAACCGGGCTTGTAGGCATCTGATTTTCATGCTGCATATATTCACTCAGAGGCTGCTATCTGGCCTCTGTGATATGCGATTGGGAGTAGATTCTCAGAGGCAGTGGCCATCCCGTGGTGTTTCGTCCATGGAGTCAGAGGAGGTATACTTAACCATGAACAAGTAGGGAGAGCCCTGGCAAGTGATTATGTATGGCTATCTTAGTTTTTCATGGGATTTGTTCAACTGTGCCACGTGAATTTTAGTAACAATTGTGCTTTAAAGCACCATTCTGACCATTGGCTCCCTGGAGCTTGGATGCACATTGCCGGTAAGAGCTAGGAGATGCCTATTGGAAGCATTTCCACAGAGGATGTTTCGAGAAAGTGGCCAAGTAGATGCTAATCAGAATTAGAGATAACACCATGTTTGGCTCTAGAAATATAAACAGACTGACTGTGTTTTTGCAGCAGCCTGACACAAGTTTTGGTGGGGAGAGATGCTCCCTAAGTCTCCTACGCAACTTGTAGAAGCAGAAAAGGGGAGGGCCATCTCCTCTGAGGGGGTGGGGTGTACTTTTGAAGCATGTATTAAAAGGAAATTCAAACTACAGCAGAGCTAAAATGCCCCCAACATGCTCTAGAAGTTTCATATTCTGTCATGAGTAAACAGAGGGTAATTGCTGTTCTTTTAAGTGCATTTGAATTATTTTTCCTTTTTTTTTTAAATAATAATGAGACTTTCATCTACCTCGGGTCACATGGTTTCTCTGCTCCATGCTCACCTCACTGCATGTGAGAATTTTTAAAGTGGAGTTACATGCTTGGCCATACAAAAGTGAGGATGTTTATAAAAAGCAATCAACCTGAGTATGGTCACCAGTCTTGTCTGTAAAACGAAATAGAAGAGGATGCTGAGCCCCCAGTGGCGGAAGATCCATTTAACTGCAAAAGTAGATGAATTTTTGTTGCGAATTTTTATGTGGTTAAAACATAACTGATTGCAAGTGAGGAGCAAAAGCAGGAAGGGAAGGGGTGAGATCCCAGCACCTGGGGCGTTCTCAGCATTTGATAAATGCCAGATTTACTGCCAAAGTGAGATTGATAAATACTAACTAAATCACAGCCATGCTTGGGAGCAACTCATGTATTTTTTTCCACCCTTCCCCCTAAGGAACACAAAATATGGAACTCAAGCCAAGCATGACCAAATCTAAAGAATTTGACTCTTCCATCCTGCTGCTAGCTGAATTCCTTGTAATTTGGACCCACTGTGGGGGAAGCCTGGGGGCTGGAGGGTGGGATGGGGTATGGAAGCAGTGCTTAATCTGGCCAAGGTTCTGGAGAGAAGGCATTGCAAGGGTCAGCTTAGCTCAGTCTTTCATGAATAAACACCCTAATTGGGGACACTATGGATAATGGATCTGACTTCTTTCATGGGAAGGCTGGATCATGATTTACTAATTAGATATTCCTGGGGTGGTGGAGGTGCCCTTGCTGGCCCTGAAGGATTACTAGTTTTAGAAGTCAGTAGTGCAGACTGACAGGAGACCATTGCCCATCCTGCATGGCATACAGTGGCACCAGTCTGTATGGCCAGCACTGCCCTTTTGAGCTGGATCCCTCCCCCATGAGTGGCCCAGCACTGACCATCTATTCTCTGCTTGGCCCAAGAGATAAAATATCCTCTCTCCAGGTCTCTTCCTTAGAATGTGGAGAGGTCTTCGTGGAGGACAGAAAACCATGCTCTGAAGCCTCTGGATGTAAGTTGGAGATAAGAAGCTGACGTTTTTCAAAATAGGTACAGAAATGAGAGAAAGGATGCTTATAAGCTGTCCTTGTGAGGGAGGATAGCAGCGTCCAAGCATGGAGCCACTAAGGGCAAGCAGGTTACTGATATTCCAGGAGCGGCACTCTAGCCAGAAAGGATCAGAGTCAAAGTAGTGGCTGTTCCCTTGGATGACTAAAGGAAGAAAAATTGAGATGGGACACAAGGGAACAAAAATAACTTGAGAGACCATCTTTAACCAAACCTCAAGTAATTCCTTGGCCCTCTCCTCTTTCTCTCCCTCTCTGTCTCTCTGTCTCTCTGTCTCTCTGTCTCTCTGTCTCTCTCTGTGTCTCTCTCTCTCTCTCTGTATGTATGTACACACACACACACACACACACACACACACATTTTCTATGAGGTAAACACTCACTTTTCTGACCAGAGGACACCATATCCTAGTGAACAGCCAAGTTCTCTTTCTGAGAAAAAGCAAAATAAAACATCTTTCTGATAAATTGTATATGTAATCCAAGATCTAAGGACTCTCCCATCTTCTGGGTCATGCTCATCAACAGTGGGTTTACTCACCTAGGCCCTGACCACTGTCTACTTTCTAGAGAGTGGAGCTCTTCCTGGACCTCAGCTCCTGATCTTGATATGGTTCTACTCATGCATGAGAAGGGCCTTGAGGAAACAGCTCCTAATGCTGGAGACTCTCTCTCACTCAAAGCCACTTAAAGAAAGGTATCTGCGGCTTCCATTTCCCAGTGGTCGCTGACACACAGACAGCTGAGAACTGACATAAGGACACACATTTTCACCTCAAAATATTGACTATTTATTGGGCTCTTTTTATGTGGTAAGCACTACCTTATCTGTCCGCATCATCTCATAATTTCTCCCAAGCTCCTGGTGTGATAAGTACTATTATCACCTCCATTTTACAGATGGGAAAACTGACTTGTTTGTAGCCATGATCACACCTGACTAGGGCAGTCGTGGAAATTATTGGCTTTCTCTTCTGCGCTCTAGCTTTAATTTTTCCCTACTGGTTATAATATATGCATATACATAATTTCCTGGAGACAACCAGGAAGATGTAGAAACCAATTTGATTGTAGAAAAGGAATTTATTTTTATAGAAATGGTAAGAACAGATTTCTAATAAAGGATACCATTTGAATGTAAATGGCAACTCTCTCTTAATTTTAATTTTCTTGATTTTCCCACCTGTAACAAAATAACCCATTAGACCAGTCATCCTAAATTCCCTCCTATCTCCATAGGGGGAAATGCCAGTTCTAAATGAACTCGTTATAGACTTGTTATTTACAATGAGATATGCCCTGCCTATGTCACTGTGTGTATGTGCCTATCTCTGTCTCCTTGAGCTATCTCTCCTGGCATCCTTGGGGGGAAAAACTCTCCATCTGGCTCATTTGCTATTCATGAGTTGACGTGAGCTGATGTGTTTTGCACTTTAACAACTGTTCCACAGTATACCATGTCTCCATCTTTGGTCATATACAATCTAAAGTGTTGGGCCCTGCATCCCAGCAGAGGTGCATTTACTTCATTATGTTATGCTTGCTAAACAAAGTACACAAACATCAAACTAGAAATTAAAAGCTCCAGCTCTGTCCCTGTACCTTAGTGAGTCAGTTGGATCCAAGCTGCCTCTTCTAGGAGACCCAGAGCATGTAGGTAGTGGTGGCCTTAGTCACTTCTAGTTTCTTTCACAGGCATTTCAGAATGAGTATTTATTAAACAGAAGGGCCTGCAACCTAAGGTCTTAGAGACAAACAGTGAGAGAAAGAGGGAAGGCCAGACGTGTATGGGAACCCTCCCAATGGTTAATACCACTTTGGTTTAGGACCTCATATTATGGATACATAAGGGCCTAATAAGGCCCATAGTCTGCCAACTTCTTTGCCATGTCCTAAAATCTAAAGAAACTCTTTTGAACATTATCACAAACCAAATCCCTTGGGGAAATACTGCATTAAACTGGATTAGCACCATCACCAGAGTCTAAATCTGTTAGGTGTAGATAATGGTGGAGAACAGAGAAATCTGTAGTAAGATCAAAAGAAACTAAGGAACTACAAAAGAGCAAATCTCAGAGACTGGGGCATCCAAATCTGGTCCTGGTCTACATTTGACCTTCATCCCTGATACCCTAGCTTTGATTAGAAACAGTAGTACCTATCTCACAACAGAGCACATTTCCTATGTGGCTCTGAGCACAGTGAGGTTCCTGAACTTATTTAAGAGGCTTCGAAGACTGGTTTTTCCAATTTCCTCTAGAATATCTCTCTAGACGTCCATAACACCCAAGTTAAGTTCTGCCTTCTTGTCCTCTTTGAGTGCCATCTCCCAGCTCCTAATGCTTTCTGTGGGAGGGACACATAAACTGTATGCTAATAGACAAATTAAATGACTCCCATAGAGTAGCAATGAAGACATACAGAGGTACCTCAAGGAGACAGAGATGAAACAGAAAAACGAAGAGTGAGAAAGCCAGAAAGAGACCCAAGGAGACAGAAAGCACAAGTAACTTGCCCATTGAGGTTGGTGAAGGGAACACTTTTAACAAGAGAAGAGTCAGCAGAAAGTATGCATGCCCCTGCTGATCAAACCTAAGTGGAGGTTCAGTATGGACGCTTCGAGACTCAACAAACTCATTAACCCAGACTCAGCACTGACATAACTGAGAAGACATTTGCTGTATGCAATTTTTTTTCTTTTGGGCTGCATAGAAAAGATGCTAGCACACTTAAGGGATGAATGCTGTAAAGATTATGCCAAATGCATAAATGGAGAAACAGTGTCACAGGGGTGGTAAAACCTGGGCTAGGGGCTGGGGTGATATGCCTTCAGAGCTTGTCACCTGTTTACAAGGTTACTATTCACCAGCTGTGGGGACCCACACCAAAACACCCAAATGAGAAGGGATGGGGTTTCCCAATCAGATCCAAAGCACCTTTATCACTGATGCTTGGCTTCTTCCATTACCTTGGATTTAGTGATCACTGTGAGACAGAATTTTGGTCTCTTGGCCATCTTGGCTTTCCCTTCAGGGGACTAAGTATGTTTCCTTCCTGAGGATTCTGTGACACATGGGTTAAAAACCATATCTTATGTTAGGGACATGCCTAAAATGGGGTTTAAAAATTAGCTTGGCAGGAACCAGTAATAACTGAGATCTATTCATTTAGAAGACTAACAAGCAGACCAGCCCCTGCAGAAAAGCTGAGATTCATTATCCATGGTAAATATTTGTTTAGGCAAATTTTGAATCGAAGATGGCTTGATTGATAGATAATTGTTTTCAATGTCAGCTAAATATGCTCAGCTGTCACTGCCAAGCTGTAGATTGATGTGTTATCTTTTAATGTTTTCTTTCTTTCTCTCCCCCATCCCACCAAAAACAAAAAAGAAAGAAAGAACTGTATTTTCTTCCATCAATTCTTAAGCTAATTTATTTACTAAGGAAAAAGAAAAAAAAAAAACATTTCGCACTTTTCTTTATTCAAGGAACTAAGGTTGTTAAAAGCCCTGAGGAGGGTTGTGGATCGGGTCATCAAGAAGCCTGTCAGAACTTGAGGATGCACAGGATACACTGTTCTGTAAGCTCAACTACAGCCACACCCAGGCTTAGTTCCAGCACCTGTACTTTTTCTCTTCCCAATCAACCAGCCCGTTTGTCAAGCTAGATAAGCTCTTGTTGTCTATAGGTCTTCCTACATAAATACATACATGTGGCCCCAGTACAGAAGGCCAAAGAGATCAAGGCTGGATGGAACACAATGTGAGGAAAGCTTCTGGAAGCTTGTGTTTTAAGGTTACATTGACTTTTAATAAGGGAGGGGGATGCACAGGAGGATCACTGCTTCACCATGAGGGGCAGTGAGAGCGTATGAGGAGATCAGCAAGCATGGCGGACTGATTACATTAGACCTGCTTCCTGGATTCTCCCAGCTCTCTGACCCACAGAGTCCTTTGCAGATAATAAATATTTATCTTATGGCTGATTGGCACAGTGATCTCTAGTTCCCTTTAACTCCTCAGTCCTAGGGAAGTTAGTGGCCAGAATGAACAGGATGCAGAAAGTTTGGCTCTCCTAAAGGTAATTTGTTCAAATAGTTCTCTTGTTTGTTTGTCTTTTTCCTTAAATAATAAGTTTTAAAATCTATTGTTAGAGAGACATTGCTCATCAATTTTCTTTTTAAAAGTCAAAGCAATTTTAAAATTATAAAGAACTTCTCGGATGTGTCTAGATAATTATGAGGCTGTATTTTTACATAACTCTTGGACCATGGGAGGCTGTGATAGGCTTTGCATCAGGGGAAAATATTCTATTGGCTATGTTCATTAGCAAACACATGATGAACTGCACCATATAGCATGTCTACTGTCGCAAGTGCATGTGTGTAGAAATCATCTGCCAAGTTATGTGACCTATACAATCAGGAAGCTGCAAGACAAGTTGTAATCTTTATGTTGGAGCCAAGGAGTCTACTGATTGTGCTCACAAGCAAAGTACCACGTGACTCATTTTAACAGACAGCATTCCGGAGGCTTTACACACAGGTCTGTGGAAATGACCTATCAGCTTCCTAAAGCACCAGTTCTTGAGACATAACACCTGTTCTCCTCTCTGCTGAAGTTTGGAGACTGCTGAAACTACATAAAAGATTAGCTGGGCAGTGGTGGTGCACGCCTTTAATCCCAGCACTCGGGAGGCAGAGGCAGGCAGATTTCTGAGTTCGAGGCCAGCCTGGTCTACAGAGTGAGTTCCAGGATAGCCAGGGCTACACAGAGAAACCCTGTCTTGAAAAAAACAAAACAACAACAACAAAACAACAAAAAACCTACATAAAAGATGGTTAGATACACAGATGGGCAGATAAGCCATGGCTTCACCTTCCACCCTCTCATGAGAAGGTGGGATGATTAAAGGCCACTGAAGAGCTAAACTCTCCAGAAAGAGGGAAGACCATTCTAGAATATTCCACAAATCTTTCATCAAAGCTAAGATCGCACCACAATTTCATCCTGCTTCACAGACGCTCTGGCAGGTGAGGTAATGAACAAGCTTGGTCCCAGTTGTAGTACTAAAGAGGCTGAGGCAGGGGGATCACAAGTCCACACAACCCTAGGGAACAAAATAAAACCTTGTCTCAAAAAAAACAAACAAAAAACAAAACAAAACAAAAAAAACCAACAAAGTTAAATATGTAAAATAAAGTTGTAAATCTCTACATGGCCACAAGAAACTTGAGTATCTGTAGATTTCCCAAAAAAAAGTTAAATAGAGATCAATTTTTGAATGGATTTTAGTTTGGAATGTTAGCATTCTGGGGCTTCTGGTAACTTCTAGGGGAATAGTGGTCTTCTAACTGCTGCTTCCCTAAAAGCCCAGGAAGAGGCCACACCTCACAGCAGAAACTGGTCTGGTCTCCTTTAAACATCACCTCTCTCATCCTCATTCTCTATGCCATGCCCCCTCCCCGCTCTGCACTCCCCCCTCCCCACTCTGAGCTCCCCCCTCCAATACAGTTGGCGGCTGTGATCTGCTGCCTTTCAACATGGGATAAAATACATTACTTATGCAGAGAATGTTTTAATGTAACAAAGCAAAGGAATAAAAATGCCTTACAACAGTTTTATTAAAAACAAATTCCCACAGTAAATACATATACACTCCGTTTCTGGGAGCCAAACAACCGAGGACATCACTGCTAAGTGCTCTGGGAAGTGCTTATAAATTACTTGAAATAAAAAACATTGTTGCCTGGACATCAGGGATGAAATGCTGCAGTTTGTAATAAATTAACAGAGAACTTTACTTCCCCTCCTCGAACAAAGCAGCCATTTGTCTGAATAACCCACATTCAGCTGTGAGTTATATTTTCGAACTGCAACTGCATTCATTTGCAAATTATTCTGCAGTTTTAATGTTCAAGTTTTAAATACCTTGAGAACTGCTAAAGAAAGCAAAGTGGGCCAAACAGTTGGCTTGTAGTTGAAAAACTGCCCTTATTTCTGCTTGTCTTTTGGATCCCCTCCCCTTTCGACATTTTTTTTTCTGTTCTGTTAATATAAAGTTTCTTGAAAATACATTTTAAAAATAGAACGATACAATGTATTTGTGGGTATTAATCCCAGAGAAAAGTTTCCCTAGCTGATTTGGGTGATTTTAGCCAGTACTCATTTTACATTTTTTTAGACATTTTCTTCTATTAATTCTTTAATTTAGTGACAGAATAATTTATAACTATCTTTGAGGGTTTTCCCTATTGTTTATAACTTTTGTCTGCAAGTCTTAGGTTTGGTTAGGTTTTCTTTCTTTCTCTCTCTTTCTCCTTCTACTTTGACCAGGAGAGAGAGAGAAAAAAAATCTCAAAAGAAAAGTCATTTCACTTCCCTTGAATTATTTTGATTATAAAACAAAAACTCTTCAAGAAAACTCTTTTCACAATCTGTTCGGCAAAAGAAAATGAACTGCTTTCCAGATCCCTAGAAGAAACTTTGATAGAAGTGTTTACAGATTCAATCTGAGGTTTGAAGGTTATTTTCGTGGGGGGGTGGGGAAAAAGGCCTGATTTCCTTGTGCCGGGGGATACTGGCTTTGGGTTTTGTTAGACTGTGTTGCATTGCTTCAAACAAGGTCTTTCCTAGGCAACCCAGGGGATAAAAGTCGTGTCACCATTTCCAGGAAGGGATCTGAGGAGGAAAACTCTTCAGAAGCATGAAGCATGTTATTTTCCGAAAAGTGGCCCATAAAATATTTTTATAAAGTAGGAGTTGAAATCATTTAAAAATCACTCTCTTTTATAAATCTGTTTGGAGAAAGCCCTTTTGATCCCCTCTTCCTTCTGATCCTCATCTTTTATTTTGCTTAGAGGTAAACATTTGCTTCATTTAAAACAACAGTGTTTGCTGTTGTGGGTCTTAAATCCTTCTCCAGTCACCCTATGGCGATTCATCACATGGGGGGGAATGAGGAGATTTTGCATCCAAGACTTTTATCACCCCCAGAAATTGTTTGTTGTCTTTTACCATGGTTCTCTTTTAAAAACTCCCTCCCACCCCTACCCTCACTCTGTGCTGCAGGGGACATTGTTTTTAGGACATTTCAAAGCCTTCTGTGACAAGGGAAGCAAAGTCCTTCTGCAGAGAATAAGAAATACTTGATTGCATGCCCTGCAAAATGGGAGATATTTCCAATTCCCTTTTAATTAAGACGTCTAAATAGCCATTGCTTTGGAGAACGCGATTTCCAAACAGTTTAAAAAGGAGAATGCTGAATTGCGACGGATACCCTCCTTCTCTGACCCTGGGGGAAGGGGACCGTCACCTGTGGGGCTGTGGGGGGAGGGGAGCATTCACAATTTCAGCAGTGTCAGACAAGACAGGGACACAGGAAGGGGCAGCTGCAATACAGAGGTGGTCCTAGGATGTTTATGACAGCATAGACTGTGGACAGGAGAAAACGGCTTCTCCGGTTAGCTGGGTCATATGTACAAATGAGTACACCTCTGGTTTTTTTTGTTTTTTGTTTTTTGTTTTTTGTTTTAAATTACTCAGTAATGCCTGGTTTGGTGCTATTTGATTCTCTGACCATCTAAGCCTGATTAAGCATTTCCTTAGGCCCTAAAGATGTCCTAGCTGGCCACCCATCTGGTGCTAGGCTCCCATCCATGAAAATCCCCCAGCTTAGCCCTGAATATTCTTTCTAAAGACGGTTAAGTAAAAGGGCTGACATTAGCATATGTTCCCCCCAAGTGTCCTGTTGAACTTTTTTGCTGGGCATTACCCCACCATGGGCTTTCTGGATGCTATCCAATGAGAGATTGGCTTGGAACTGTAAAATTAGCCATCTGCCTATTAAAAATGTAGCCAGCTGCATCGGATGAAACACAGTGACTATTGAAATGAACTCATCCGGGAGAGAACTCTCGGCCCCTGCTTGGACATTTTTCCAATCCACTGCTGGACCAAGACACTCCAGCAAAGAGCCTTGCGACCTTGTTTAGAGGAAAACAGCCTGACTCTCAAGAACGGAGAAGGCGTGCGGGTTTGTTTTTTTTGCTAAAATTCTGGCATTTCTCAGGGCTGACTTGGACCTTTAAGTACAGAATTCTCTATTTTCCTAATGCTTGTTTAAAGCACCTCCCTGTTTTAGGAATGAAAAATATAAAACTGAGCAAACCCCAAGGTTTCTTCTGCGTATTCCGATTCCCCATTCTTGGTCCTGGACACTAGTGATGAACTACAAGTGCACACCTAACGTATTCTCTCTGCAGCACAAAATACGTTAAAACAGAGAGACAGATGTAATTATCCCAGGTCAGGAACGACATCTCAGTAGACATCAGACATTCTGTATTTACTCCGAGGCCTGTTTATTAAAAAATGAGAACTTTCAATCGTTTGCTCTATTTTTTTTTCCTAAAGCCTAATGGAGCATTAAAAAATAATTCATTAACTAATTAACAAAACTGTGTTTATTTACAGTATATAAAACGTTTCTATCAGGCAAATAACACACCATAACCCAGTACTGTGTTGACAGTGAAACATCTGCAGCTTCATTTAATGCATCAAAGGATGTTTAAACAGCTACTTCTCTGCCTGCGAGTGAGTTTTGTTTCTCCGCGGAGGTCAGAGGCACTGAGGAGAGATGCCCCTTGGGGAAGCTGAGCCACATTCAGAGGCTCTCAGTCCAAACACCCTCAGACAGTGATGGAAGAGTAGCATCTCTAGTACAGTGCATGCTTTCCACTGGATCTCAGTGAACACAGATGGGCCCTACAGGGCGGAGTGGGAGCCCCAGGGAGCTGGTAGGGTGAAACCACGTGATGCTGTCTTTTTGCCGGTCAGTTAAATGTTAACAGCTTCATTGTATTCAGCCTAAAACGACCCGTTTGGATTTCCCCCTCCCATCCTTTCTCCCCCTCCTGCCCCCTTCTTTGCTTCCAGCCCTTCTCTGTACCTGTTCCTCTGTCAATATGAAGCTTTTTCTCTTGCCCTGATTTTGCTATGGGCAGGATTTTTTTCCAAAAAAAATAATTAGGTCCCATATAAGTATAGTTTATTATTCTTGCTTGCTGGTTACCTTCTCCAAAAACACAGCCCCATCTCATTCCTCAGCCCCAGTTCCTGCCTCAAACTTCTCCAAAGGCCAAGGGTTTTGTGCTTGTCTGTAAATTTGTTTGTCATCTTGCCATTCCTAAGATATTATGGAATGGCCTAACAAACAGGAACAGTAATGGCGCCTACAAATGTGACCCTTGGAGAATTTGCCTTTGGTTCATTTCTATCTAAAAATGGTCAGAAAGTGTAAAATGAATTGTAAAAATTCAGTTTTCCCTTTAACACCAGTTCAGGCTGAAGATCTGCCCCTGTCATCAGGGTGTAGCTGGAACAAAATATCCTGACTTATCTCAGGCATGCTGCTCACAGCTGAACCCTGGATGGCAATCTTTACAAGTGCTTGCCAGTTGTGGCTGTGTGGTACATGCACAAAATCTTCTACAGCTGAGACCGCCATTACTGAGGATCTGATTAAGATTAGGCTTCAAAACAAAAGCCAAGTCAGCAAATCATAATCATTGGCCAGAATAGTTTTAACCAGGTCCTATTGAGTTCATACATAAAGAGTCATGTGTCAGAATCTATTGACTCCTGGCAATAACTCTTGTTACAGGATTGCTCTGTGCAACTGGGAGTAACTCATGGAGTAGCTGCTTCCCTGTTTGGAGCTAGGTCAGAGAACCATCTACAAGTCCTCTGATAACCCACGAGCACACACACACACACACACACACACACACACACATACACACACACATACACACACATACATATACACACATACACACACATATACACACATACACACACATACACACACACATACATATACACACACATACACACACACATACATACACACACACACACACAGCAGTACACGGCTTAAAAATGGAGGCCAATATGTGTCCATCTGCATCGGAGATTTTGATCAGCGATGATGGTTACTTGGCAGATTGATGTCTCAAGCCCTCCTATAAATCACAGCAGACATCATTGGGAGGTTGTGACAGTCTTTCTCAAATCAGTCAGAATTAGGTTAACTGAGGAAACTCTTAGAAAACTCTGAGACCTCAAGGACCTCCACACAGCAAGATGATCACTCTGCCCTCCCTGCCCGTCATGGCTGCCACACACCACTCCTGACCCATCCACTCTTGCAGTGAGGCAGGCTTATTTCTCTGTGGGAGAGAGGGGCACATGGTAAATAATGTGCACAGCTCACAAAAGTGTGGCCACCCTAGACCTGCAGGCTTCTTTCTCTCTTGTGCTCAACCCAGGAGGAAGCTCACCACCACCTACAGGTCTACACTGCCCAAAACAGTGTTCAGATTGAGACTAAAGGACTTTTCCTCAACTCAGCTGTATGTCACTTTTAGTAGACTCGGGTTTTTCTGAAAAACTGAAGAAAAACCATCTTCAAAGAAATACAACTGAAAACAAAAGAATCCTCTGGGGTTTGGTTAGAGTTATTATCACTGGTTTCCTTTTTTTCTCTTTTTGTTTTTATTTTTATTTTTGTTTTTGTCATTGTGGTCGTTTCTTTTTTCCTTTCTGTCTTTCTTTTGCCCCTCCCCCTTTGGATCATGGAGAGAATGTGTCTATCATCAGAAGTCAAGGAATCTATATTGTGTATAGACCCTTCAATAGTTCCCTGCTGCCCACAGAATAGCCCAGACAGTTTTGTGTTCAAAGCACAGTTTGGTTTGGCCATCTACCCCTCCTATAGCCTTCAGGTACTGAGCCTTCCTCCACTGTTATCCAGCCTTGGTTAGTCTATGTGACTTTCACACCCCTGGGCCTTTGTTGGGGACTGTCTCCCTTGTTTGACTTCTATTTTCCCCTGCCTGGTTAAGTTCTGCTTCTCCATCAAATCTAGTTCAGATGTCAGCCTCCTGTGTGGCTGATTGATACATCCATTGCTCTCTTCCCTCAGGATAATGTACTTGTAAAGCAGAAAGGTTCCAAGCCTGGAGCAAGATTCCTGCCCTTGCAACACTGGCTGGAAGCCCACAGACATCTCGTTGAACTTCCTAGTGCTTTAGTGCTGCTACGCATAAAATCAGGATAATAAAAGTTGGGTGTGGTAGGAGTCGGTGTAATATCAAACAGTGGTAAAAAGATGAAGGAGTTCAAGGCCAGCCTAGGCCACATAGTCAGACTCTGTCACTACAAATAAAAGGCAGGTAACAGAAACTGAGGAGAAGTTAGTCAATGTGCTTAGAATGCCCTAGAGCATGGGTAAAGGCAGCTCTTGTGTTCTGCAGTGGCTTTCCGTTTCTGTCTGGAAATACCACATTCTCCCTCCACTGCTCCCCAGCATCCAAGACAAGGACCTCCAAGTATTGGTCCTCATACTGTGTCCTTATGCTGGAGCCTGATTGGCCATGGGGAACCAGGCAAGGTTGCTGTGCAGGTTGTTAATGAAGAATAAGAAAATGGAAGAAGCAAAGGAAGAGGGGACTTGTTTATGTTGAAATGTCCATTGTTTAAGCATAGGTGGGAGGAAGGAAGGGAGGGAGGGAGGGGGAAGGAGAGAAGGAGGAAGGGAGGAGGGAGAAAAGGAGGAGAGAGAGGAGGAGGGGGACAGAGGAAATCAGAGTGAGCATGTTAGCCAACATGTGTACATAAATATGTTATCTAAAATTGGAAATACAATTCCTTTCACACAGCCCTTATACACAGCCGTTCGCTCGAAGAAACTTCAGAACTTTTCTCTCAGTAGAAGAAGATGCCCCTCTTGCTTGCCACCTCCTGGTCAGGGCATGTGGCTCAAAGAATCGTGAAGCTGAAAAAAGTTCTCGTCTCACTCTACACTGTGACCATGAAGAATCCGAATGTCCTGATGTCATGGTTTAGGAGAAAGGCTGGGATGTTATAGGCCAGCAGATGGCAGATGTCCTTCTGTGGGAGGATCCCCATGAAAACAGGTTCTAAAGCCAGACTGCCTGGGTTTGAGTCCCAGCCACAGCACCCAGCCTCTGGGTGACCTTCTATATTGGGTCATCTTGCCTTTACAATAGGAGCAATGTAGTGGCCACAGCCTCAAAGGCTTGTTATGCTCCTGGCACAACACATGCACTTCCTAATGCCATTTCTGTCACGTGAGGCTTCCTGGTTGGTGAAGCCAGAGGGAAAGGAAAAGCATTTTCTGGATAAAAGGAGAAAGGCTGAGTGAAGGCTGCACGCCGCAGAAGTGGGAGCGCCCTCTCTCTCCTCCCTGTGTTTGGATTGGCTTTCGAAACCATACAACGCTGTGTTAACCTCAGTGGGAACACTGTGCAGAAATGTCACTCCCAGGATTTGACATCTCCTTATTCTTCCTGCTACTGTTTGCTCCTTTGTTGCTTTGAAAATATGAATTAATGATGAATACTAATGAGCCGGTGACAAGATGAACTTCTATCTAGATTCCACGAGCACGGGAGCATCAGTGCTGGTGACATTTCTACAGAGGGGAAAACGTGCTTCTCTCCCCAACTTCCGAATTCTATCCACCCAAACTCTTCTTCCCTTTTCTCCCCATCGTTTTTCCTCTTTAATCCTTTTGCAAAGATTTACGAAAACCTCATGAATGTGGCTTCGAACTTGTTCATAAGATGGTGTTTGCTGTTTTAAAAAGAAAAGCCCAGTTGCTTTTTATGAAGATCTTTATGGATTCCTCTTTCTCACCCTGAACTCATTTGGTTTCTCATTTATTGTTTCTGGTGCTGTTTCATGGAGCTTGGGGATTTGTGTCATGGCCAACCAGAGGAGACCTGAGGCATGGAGAATGAGGACACAGTGACTTCCTAAGCAACGGCAACTGCCCCTCCCCTTTCAATAAAGCAAAACAAACAAAAAAACCAGCAATATTTGCCTACTGTTGGCATCAAAGACAACTTTTCTGGCATGGTCTGCAAGACTACCTCAGCAAAGCGGTAGCATTAAGTGTGTGTGTGGCGGGGGGGGAGGGGAGCCTAATGTGGTACCTGCCTGGGAGAGAGAGGCAAGAGGCCCAAGGGTTATAGGCCAACCTGGGCTATACAGACCCTGTCTCAAAAGCAAGCAAACAAACAAAAGTCAAGAAAAAATTAAAACTAGAGTATGCAGAGCTCTAGAAATAACTGACATAGAACGTGTAAACAAAGCCGCTTTCCCTCCGGTTTGACTTTAGCTGAGGGTTCTCAGGACGCTCAACGAATAACATGTTAGGATCTGTGTCAAGAGACAAACAGTCCCTTGATTTGGGGTTTCCTCTCCTGTTGGCTGCACTCTGCTAGGAGGCCTGCACATTATACCTGAGAAGAAATCCCCTAAGGAAAGGCACATGGCAAGAGTCTGAGCACAAGTCATCACCAATGAGACCCACATCCCAATGAGCTCCACAGAGAGACTCCATATATAACAGTATGGGCACAAATCCTAACTAGCTTGTGACCATGTGGCTATTGCTTCCAGAACTCGTTTTGCTTGGGTATCAAATAGGGTACGTGAGTGCTTGTGGAGGGGATGTTAAGTGGGAAATTGTAAGAGCCAAGGAAGGTTTACTGTAGTCGGGGAGAATATTAGTGGTTTGGGTCTGTTCTTCACACTCAACAGTCAAGCTACACACTGACTTTTCTCCTGTTGATTATAAGTGAAAGCAGTGTCCCCACAGCTTTGTGAAGAAACATAGCGTTGCTTTGGAAGCTCTTCACTGGGACTGGAACCCTGCACCCACTGAAGTGGCATAGGCACTTCTTTGACAAGTATCAAAGTATCAAGTGCAAATGAGCCACCCAGTTTGCCACCCCTACAGCTTCCCAATCATGTCTCCAGTTGAATGTTGTGAATAAGATTATTCAACAACAAACCTGCCTCTCCCCCTTCCCCCACCCCCACCCCAGATCTGGCAGTGGGGGGCTGAGGGGGGGGGAGTAGAGGAAAAGTCCACAGGCTTGCAGAGAGAAATAAAACAGATCATTTCTCTGCTTCAGAGAGTCATAAGCAAAAGGGTAAAAGCAGACTTGTAAACAAGTGACAGTTGGGAAGAGGGTTCAAGAGTAGAGTCTCTGAACCAGGCTGTCCGGGCTCATAGCCTCGATTTACGATTAAACAGCTGTGTGGTAGTGGGTACACTCCTGGCTTGTCCATGCCTCCTTTTCAGATCTATTGTGTGAAAATAAACCTATACCTAACCTCATGGAGCTGAATGATTTAGGAGGTATATAAGTATTTAGGGTGGTGCCTGGAACCTAAGGTCCAGAAGCCTCATCTTATCATAATAAGTTACAATTTTCTTGGCCTTGCTGTGGCCCAAGAACTGAGCTGAGGGCCGAGCACCAAATGCATTGTTCTGTCATCAGAAGAAGCACGTGAGGCAAGGCATTTATTGTAGTGATAAATTGGGCTTTGTGAAGTCCCTGTCTTTAAGACTTTGAAAAGCTATACTGGTTAGTTTTGTTTGTTTGTTTGTTTTTTTGGGGGGGAAGGGGTTGTTTTTGGGTTTTTTTTGTTTTTGTTTTTGGTTGGTTGGGTTTTTGTTTGTTTGTTTGTTTGTTTTGTCAACTCCATGCATTCTCAGTCATTTGGGAAGAGAGAATCATGACAGAGAAAGTATCTCTATTAGAATGGACTGTGGGGCATTTTCTTGGTTAATGGGAGGGCCTAGGTGGTGCCATCTCTCAGTGGGTGGTCCTGGAGTGTATAGGAGAGTAAATTGAGCAAACTAGGAGGTGCAAGGCAGTTTCTCCATGGCCTCTGCTTCAGGTCCTGCGTGGAGTTCCTGCCCTGGCTTCCATTTGACACAGACTATAACAGTAAGCGGGAAAAATTACCTGTTCCTCCTCAAGTTTCTTTTGGTCATGGTGTTTTATGGCAGCAGTCGAGAGCCAACTAGGACAAAGGATTGTGCAAGGTGCTCTGTGTTAGATGACCAGGGCCAGGCCAGCAAGCAGTAAGGCCATAGTGAAGGGGCCTCACCAAGCTTAAGTAGCCCAGGGTCACAGAGACTGACAGGAGACATCATTCAAACCTAATACCTTGGTATGCTATTGTTACAACTGCATGCCAAACACTGAATAACTTTTAAAGAAAAGAGGTTTTGATAGCTCATCATTCTGAACATCTAATGCTATGGTACCATCATTTTCTGAAGGCTCCATGCTGTACCATAATATGTCAGAGAGTATCACATGAAGAGAAAGAGTAGCTAGGCAGTTTGGGTTTCTCTCTCTCTTCCTATACAACTGCCAATGCTATCATGAGGCTCCACCTTCAAGATCTTAGCTGATGTTAATCAAGTTTCACACCCTTCTTCCAGAGACCATCAATAGATAACAGGGGAGAATAAGTCTTAACAAGAGTTTAAGCTATAGCCCCCAGGAGTGCTCCTACTGCCTCGCTAGTCACTGACCCAACTGGATGAACTCCCAAAGGTCTAGAACAGTGGTTTTAAGCCTTCCTGATGCCACAACCCCTTAATAAAGTTCCTCATGTTGTGGTGAGGACTCCTCACCCCAACTGTGAGATTATTTTTGTTGTTATTTCATAACTGTAATTTTGCTACTGTTATGAATCATAATAATTTTGGAAATAAAGGTTTGCCAAACCCACAGGTTGAGAACCACTATTCTAGACCATCCTAAAAGCTAAAATCTGGTCATCCTGCCTGGTAGGCATGGCGAAGTTGATATGGAACAGATGATTTATCTGCCTTCTACCTTTCTATCCTTCCACCCTTTCTTTTCCCTCCTTCCTTCCCTCCCTCCCTCCCTCCCTCCCTTCCTTCCTTCTTTCCTTCTTTCTTCTTTCTTTCTTTCTTTCTTTCATGGCACTAGTAACACGCTAATATTCACCTGCTTTAATTTGGTGCTGCAGTAATGACTCAGTACACACTATAAAATATGTTACAGCCTCTTGTAGGTCAAACGTAATTATTTATCACAGGCCAAGATATAGTCACATGTCATATGATCATACAGAACTAACTCTAAGTGGCTTTGGTCATGCCTGAGCAGCAGACTCAGCCTTAAGGAAGGACAAAGCAGATGTGGTTCATTAGGACTTCGGGGAGTGTTTAGACTGAGTGCAACTGACACCAGCCACTGTCTCCGGGGTTTTCCCAGAGATTGAATTTTGCATACTGCTCCAGTAGCACTCTGCTTCCTAAAATTCATCCAGACATTGTCAGGGGGACTCTTGAGGAGAAGGACTTAGCCAAGCTTGAAGGATGTAGACCGAAAAGACAAGTGCAAGGAGCAATTCACAATTATGCCTTTATTTACACTTCAAGAGTAATATTACAAGAAAAGAATGAGCCCTTTTTCACTTTAGGACACCAGTAGATCTGGATTAGTGGTTGTCACCTAGATGCTGAATGTTGAATCTGGTGGCATTTTCATCTTTGATAGAACAGCAGAGATCTCTCTAGACTCTTGACAATAGATTCCAAAATGAAAGCATATTTATAAAATACCAACAGTTTTTTCCCCCAGTGACTCATAGATAGGGCAGAAACTTTAGGCAATTATGCCCTAAAGCTGCTTTTAATCTCCAAGTAAGAAATATTTATCCTTGTGCTGACTGGTCTTTGGGCTTCAGAACCTATTGGCTAGCAGAACACCATAAGCCACACCCACATACACATCCTCCAATAGAGTACAACTCCTGGAGCAAATGGCATTGCTAGGCAGGTGTGGAGTTGCAGGTGTTCCACAAACTCCTCCAAGAAATAAGGGTTCTTGTTCTGACAGCCAGAGCAACCCTGCAACAGTGTGTTGTTCTTGGAGAGTAACAAGGCTCATTTTCTTGATAAGCATCTGCCACAAGGACAAAAACATGCATTGTGTGTGAGAACATTACAACTCCCAAACATGCTTGGCAGTAAAGTTCTAAAACACGTAGGTGTTCGCTTGACTTTCATCTATGTCTACAACTGTAAGGAAAAAGATATAAGTCCTGGGGAAATGAATTCTACCAAAGCATGCATCATCAATGTTGGTCTTAGATAGCTTGTGTTGTGTTGAAGTGGGTCTGGGTCTCAGGAGAGTGAGACTCCACTCTTCAAGTAGCTGTGATTATGGACTGATATCTGTTAGAGGCCTGGCCTGGGGAAGAGAGCAACGGACAGACTGGGGAGGAAAACTCTGGATCCAACAATTGATGAAGTGACAAGATTAGAAATGTGGAAGAGGACAGCAAGACAAGGAGTGAAGCCTCAATCAGCCATAACTGCACATCCCAGAGAGCTCCTATGAGGCCTGAGGGAGACAGATTTTTATAGCCAAGATCTGTCCTCCTGAGCAGCCTAGGAGCTCATCATTACCTGGATTGATCAGACCGGGTGGCAGTGAATTTTCTGAGAGAGACATACAGAGAGAGAGAGAGAGAGAGAGAGAGAACAAGAGCTTATGAATGGACTCCCCCCAGAACACCTAGTTGGGTACCACCTATCCTGAGAACTTCATGGTACATCCCAAGAAAATGTTGAACAGCCTTGAGGAGATACCAGCCAGGTGATAAGTACCAGAGCTGCTCATCATCTCTCAGATTGAGTAGATCTTTGTAGGACATCTTGATATCACATATACTTCAATCTATTGTTTCTACTCTCTTAATCATGGTTGAAAATTAGACCCAATGACTGGAGCTTTTTCTACAGATACATACTTAGCACAATCCATTCAGAGTTGCTTTAGAGTCTTTCCAAAACTCTGTAGCCCCATAGAAGTTGCTCACGAATAGCCATCTTCTCTTACAGATGAAATGAATATCTTGCTGTGAGTGTTTGAGTCCTCATTGCTAATGTGGAACAGGGAAAGGTGGGCCTAAAAATTATAATAAAAATTATATCAAAATTAAATAAAAATTAACAAAAAACCAAAACCAAAACCAAAACCCAACATGCAAACACAGACCCAAAAATCATACATGATGCTGTGTGAAGAATTGCTGTTCTTGTGATAACTGCTTAAACTTACTGTAAGTATGAAAAATAACCAGGGAAATTCAGAATATAGCTTTGTCCTACAGGACTCTGCTGAGACTCTGCAGATGATATGACATGACTAAGACCAGATCACAGGGTAAACATCTGGGTATGGAGAGAAAACAGGAGAGTCTGTGAAACACAAGGGATCTAACTGAATCTTGGATTCAAAAATATCAAGGCCTGGCTGGCTGGTGGAGATGCACACCTTTAATCCCAGCATTTGGGAGGCAGAGGCAGGTAGATCTTGAGGCCAGCCTGCTCTGCAGAACGGGTTTCCAGGACAGCCAGGGCTACACAGAGAAACTCTGCCTCAGAAAAAAAATCTAAACAATATTTTGGCTTTTGTTTGTGATCTTTTGGGAATTTGAAAATGAGGTGGTGGTGTTGAATTAATGACTTTTAGAGGTGTTTTAGGGGTGTTGAGTTAATGACTTTTAGAGGTATTTTAGGGGTGAACAGTCTTATCTCTGGATGATGCCACTAAAGGATGTAAATGGGAGAAGGAATGTACTGCAGTGTCTGAAAACTGCTTAAAGGATGGTGTGTGTGTTTGTGTGTGTGTGTGTGTTTGTGTGTGTGTGTCTGACTGTCTGTCAGTGTGTGTATATATGTGTGTGTCTGTTTGCATGTGTCAGTATTTGCAGAGAAAACAGAGATGTAAGATAAAAGTGGGTGTTGAAGTTAGATGCTGACAAATGGTCATTCCTCATACAGTCCTTTGAATTTTCCTTGTGTGTGTAAAAATTTTTTAATTAAAAAGAAAATCCCTTGTTTTAAAGGGAAAGATCACAAGAATGAGAGATCAAAGAAATTGTCTTTTCGAAAAACCCACAGCTTCCTTGGGCTGGCCTTTGTGCTGTCCCAGCCCCCTTTCTTCAATGTGGCTTCTACAGGTATCCCATGCCTCTGTTAAAAAACTGACCAAAGGTTCTCAGTGACTAGGATCTTCTCTGCTGCCCCTTTAATACATGATTCATTTTCACATTATTCTGTAAATCAGGAGGAACCCTTCCTGGTCCTTCTAGAAAATCATCATTGTGACAGATTGAGTTTTTCTGGAACAGAGAGGTTGACCTTAAAGTGCTGAGAGACACTCCTGAGCCCAGTGCCATCATAAGCTTCAAGTTTATCATCCCAAGTTGAAAGCAGGTATACCTAGCTGGTCCCTGTACTTCTCTAAGAATTCAGGTGAGAAACACTCCACACCATTCCATGAGAGTGCCCTACCTTTTCAAATGTCCATGGAATGCCATCTTATAAGCCCACAGCAGAAGTCATGATGTTTCTGCCACCATCAAAAGGTCCTTAGACTTCTCAAGAGGGGCACACGGAGGTGGAGCCAAGGTCATAAAGAAAATCGTGAAGGGAACAATGACCTTGACTAAGGAAGACAAGTTCTGTAGAAGGCTGAGGAAGTCTCCAAGTGTCTATTAAAATACAAAAGAGAAATGAGGAGGATGCTCTGGAGCCCATAAATACCAGGGACTGGTCAATTTGAACATGAAATAACTTTATAGCCCGCAGACAGTAAGCTTTCCATCAAAGGATGAGTGAACTCAGAGGCTACCTGCCCACTGAGTGGGGACTCTCTTGGACATAAGCAAAGTGCCAAGCAAAAGAGTGACTTGAGAATGTCTAGGAGCCTTCTCTGGATGCTCCTTTTCTCTCTTCTTCAACCGCCTGCTGGTAGAGCAATTTCTTTGAGAAAGGACCAATAGCAATCATGCCGGTCCCTAGAGAGCCTTGTCCTCTTCATGGCCTACAGAGCTGTTGACAGACCCATGAAAGCTTGTTACCCTGCACAGCAGGTGGCAACAGGAGACTAAGGTGCCTCTGGGGAGTCTTCTACCCTCCTTGGTCTCTGTGCATCATTCCTGCAATCACTAGGTTCCTTAGACAGCCCACTGAAAAGAATTCACAGGCTCTCAGGCTCCCAGCAGGGAAAGCCTGGAGCCCTGTTGTTGGAAATAGCTCCCAACCTGCATCTCAGGCAGGTATTTTTAGGTTCTGTCTTGAAGACACAGAAACTTTCGTACATTGCAGCTTCTTTGTCTGGAGCCACTGCAACCTCAGACATGTCATTGAAAGGGGGTATAATTGTGGTCTCCTCCACCCAGCAATCTGAGCTTGTCTGAAAGGAGCTTCCTGCTGTGCAGCAGGGGGGTTAGAGAGCCTTTTCTGGCAAGAGAAAGTCAAAATGGATTTTTTAAAATAATAATATGTTGATCAAGAAGAGAAAAAAAAATCTTGAGGAGAGGGAGCTGTGCAGTGGGCTGATCTGCAGAGGAGGGTTACCTATTGTTTTGAAACCTGGTCTCAGTTCTCCGTGGCTAGCTACCGAATTCAAACTTGGAAGAGATACACTCTCATATTAGAGGTTAGGGAATAAGAGATGCTTGGAATCATCAGTGTTAGATCAATGGTTGTTATTAATATGAGGCTTTTCAGGGAGCAATTAAACTGTCAATCACTGGGCCTAGCCTGACACTGAAAGAAGAAATTGAAAACCTAAAATGATGCTGGGCAGGTAGAGGATTGACAGGGGCAGGCCAATGGTGCATCAGAGCTGGAAGAAGGGATGTTTAAGTTCAAAGGTCATGGGAACCATCTTAGACAGGTCAACAAAAGTAACGTAGCACAGTTTGCTAGGACTCTGCTAAACAACAACAATGACAAAAAATCCTGAGGGCTGACTATCTTTAGAGTGCTTGATCCTGAATAACTGAAAGGTCCCCAGATGCCTTCAGCTCAGGTGAGCATGAAAAGCTCCATCCACGAAGTAGCTCATAGGATGGTCAATGTGATTTGAAATCATACAGCAAAGCAATGTTGACTGAGGAGAAGGACGTTGTGTGGTGGTGGTGGGATTGGTTTGATTAAATAAATGTTATGCTTTCCCAATAAGAGTAAAAAACAATCAGTTGTTCACAGTATCCAGCCTGGAGATCTCCAGCCACCAATCGTCGAAGTTTACCTCGAGCCAACAGCAAGTGGCAAAAAGCAGGTACTTGATCCAGATGGGTCACTGATGGAACACCAAAGGACACTCACTGTATCCGAAGGAACCTGTCACCATCAGAAGCCTAAGTTCACTTTAGTAGACCGCACATAAAGGAGCTCAGAGATTTACAGAACCCAGGGTTGAAAACTAAGGAATTTCAAGGTGACCCCAGCAACACATGAACTCAAAGTGTATTCCAAAGAATATGAGGTCATTTCTTGCTGGAGAGAGTCTTCACCTGATGGAGGTTGGGATGAGAAGCATTAGGGCATGTACCCCTGGTCTCTGACTCTGTTTCTCTCTGTCTGTCTGTCTGTCTTTCTGCCCTGTCCTATCTCTCTCTCTCTCTCTCTCTCTCTCTCTCTCTCTCACACACACACACACAGAGACATACACCACATGCACACACACACAGACATACAACACACAGACATACAACACACACACACACATGCACGCACACACGCACACTCCCCAAACCAATACTTGCCAACATTTAAGGAAAATGTACTATGTCTTAATCTGAATACTGCAGTTTTTAACCTGATCTCCATAACTACTCCCAATCATACCTCATTATGAAGATTGGATAGTCAAGCTTTATAAAATGCCCATCTGGCTCAAGAGTGGACAGCCCCTAGCGGGCACACCTTGAATTCCGACCCCTGACCTGGATTCTTGGCATTAGGACACATTCTCTTCTCCACACACTCAGCTTTGCTTTCTTTTCATGGCAACTGGATGAACACCTCAGTCCTTGACAATCAGAAGGAACCGTTAAGGCCCAATGAAAGTCACTCAGGAAATTCATGAGTAAATCAGATCTGAGTGTGGCCCAGACTGAGGTTCTGTAACTCAACAGAAGACGAAAACCAGAGTCCCACAACCCACACTTCCAGCAGCCTACTGCAGAGCTGGGCACACAGCCAGGAAGAAACAGATTGAAAATTCTGAGGAAAGCCGGGTGTGGTGGCTCACACCTGTAATCTCAACATTGAAGGAGACAAGACGATCCTGAGTTCAAGGCCATCTTCCGCTACACGGTGAGAGAATCTCAGAGGGGAAAAAAAGAAACTCTAAGGAAAGACACCAGGACACAAATGCTGGTCAAACCTTTTAGCCCTCAGATTCTTGTGAAAGTCAGGAAATTATTTTAAAGATTTAAGAAGGCCTGAGTGGCTCACACACATCCTGAGAGTTCAGAGCTGAGTGGAGAAGTGGATTCCTGCTAACCTATGCTAAAAAGCAGAAATCGTCTAAAGGAAAGTTAATTAAGTCCCAGCTTAGAAGCTAAGACTTTGCTCCTGAGGAAGGAAATTAGCCTAGGGTTAGAAGCGAAGCTGTGAGGAGTGGGGCTCACCGCGGCCTTTATTAGCCCTAGTTTCCATCCTCTGCCTTGGTGGCGAGAGCAGGGATACAAGGAAAGTAGTCAAGGCTCCCCAGGGATCTGCAAATCGCTCCCTCTCCGGACTGAAACTGTCTGGCAACCATAGGCAAGCTTGAAGCAAGAAGCAGGTGGGGCTGTCGGCTCATTCCAACACCATCCAGGAGTCTTTCCTCTGTTTCACTATTTGTCTATCTGCATTGACTTCTCTTTGTAAGCTAAAAAGGAGGCTATTACAGATTGTTAATGACATTAGCAATTTAATAAAGCACAACTCATATGTAAAATGGAAGCGTACACACACACACACACACACACACACCGTCCCTTCTTTGCAATGTGTGCTTTTGAACAAGCCCCCAAAATAAAACGCAGTACATAAGATTCAATGCCACCATTATCATCAAGTCCCAGAATACTTAAAAGATGGTAAGTGAAATTATGCCCTTACAGTCGCTGTCAGAGATCCTGCTCTCTAATTGTGCCTATTCCTGTTCCTTCTCAATGAAGCTCTGGCTTCAAAGCCACACCCTTTTATTAAGCATCTCTTGTACTCGCTGATTGCTCTCTAGTCTACAGGACGGTGGGTCTTCCATGCTCAAAGTGAGTTTCTCTGAGATCCCAAGTGAGCTGGACACTTTATATAGATGTTAACATGCCCAAGACTTCGAGCTCCATAAAAAGCCAGAAGAAGTGAGAAGTGAGACCCGGGATGGTCCCAACTTCAACCCATCACAGGCCACCATCATGATGGCTGGATCCTCTCAATCCTTATGTTTTCCACTCAAGTTGGGGAGAATCAAGACAAAAAAAAGAAAGAAAATAAGGAGCATGAAGCTAGGACAGCCCAGCAAGCATGTGTAAATGTCAGGTTGTACGAGCGAGTTATAATTAAAGTCCAAGATGACAGATAACTATAAAATCAGATTGGTTCCTTTCCACATGGAAGGAAAACATAATGTTGTCATCCAACCCAAGCTCTTTTGTAAGTTGAAATTACAGTTTTATTTGGAGCTATTTTTAAAGGTCCATTAATTAAAAATTGGAAGCCAAACCAATGCAAGAAATTCTGTAAATGGTGTCAGATTTGATGATCACCAAGGTTGATAAGCACAAGACAACGCCATCCAAATATCAAATGCCCCAAATCTAAGTTTGTTTGTTTTTTATTGAAAATAAACAAATTCTGGGGCAAAAAAATAAGAAAAGATATGTGCAAAATGTAATGATAATACTTGACTTCTAAACAGCCAAGGAAATTATAGTCATCATGCATGGGGAAAGAACAAACACCTCTTAATTGCATTTCATTATAACGTACCTTTCTTTGCTTAGTTGTATATATTAATTATAAAAATCGTTGTGCAGAATTGAGGTTCTGCAATAGTTTCCCCCTTCCTCTCTTAATTCTGTCTGCGGCAGGATGGAAGAACAATATCATCTGTCATCTGTGGAAAGAGCTTTCAAAGACAAAATCATAAAAAGAATGAAAGGCTATTATACCAAAAAAAAAGAAAGGAAAAAATGCTTTGATTTCACAGATTTCCTACTTATTAGTGTTTAAGGTTATCCATTCTTGGAGCGAAGTATCTTCTCATATTGGAGAGTGTGTGTGTGTGTGTGTGTGTGTGTGTGTGTGTGTGTGTTCAGGTTACTACAGTTTCTGATAACTGGATCTCATAGCTCCATGTGCACTATATAGACAGTTGCTAATGGTGGAAGGGGGCAGAGGAGAAAAGATATTCCTTGCAGACTTGAAGACTTTTCAAAGGCTGGATGTGAAGTTCAGTGCTTCAGGGAGGATAACTTGAGTATTCACTCCATCTGTAAAAGATGGACTTGAAGCACAAGAGAGACCGGAGGCAGATGCTCCAACATCTGCAGGCAAAAGTGGAGTAGCCTTAAGCACGTACCTTGTCAGAAACTTGAAAAAACAGGTGAGATCCATCTAGTCCGCAAGATTTAAGATGAGGCTTAAAGAGAAAACTGGGATCATAATCCCAGCTTTTGGGAGGTATAGGTGAATAATTACAGTTTTCTGGGCAAACTTCCACAAGGTCCCACCTCCTTAGCTGAAGTTAACTGTAAACGTCATCACCTTGGTGCCTGCTGCTCAATGTATAGTCTAAGGATCAGCAGCCCCTGGGGCTTGTCGGAAATGCAGACATCCTCCTCTACAGCACCCCCACACCTGTGTGATCAGAATAGACACCAAGAGCCCCACGTGACACTCAGATACTTTGAAATAGGCTGGTTTAGATAGTGAAGTGATGATAACCTACATATCTGGGCTCCGCCAAACCCCAGCTCAGCCTCCTCAGCACGAGTTCGTCACTTAGTCTTCATGACATAGGCTAGCCTGGAATTTCTGACTTCAGTCTCCCAAATGCTGTAATGACAGTGTAGACAACTATGCCCAATTTAGTGCCACTTTTAATTGTCATAACTTGGAGAAGGATGGTACTGGCATCTCTCATAGGCAGAAAATGCTGCTCAAATCTTGCACCGTCCAGGACAGGCCTTCAAAAAGAGGGTTACCAGCCCTTTCAAAGTGCCTTTTAGACGAGTCTAAAAGCAAGAACATGGCCTGTCACTTCAGTTTTGGAATTGAAAGGCAAAACAGAACCATTATCCTTCAGGGTGCAGCCCGAGCCCTCTACACTGATGACCCACGGACATCTGTGGCCTCTGGGACTGTTTCTCCCATTTCCCTGCCCCAGTGATGGAGGGCAGGGACTTGGGCTCACATCCTGGATTTGCCTTTGGGATACACTGAACAGTGATCTGCCCACCCACGGTGAAAATAGCAGATAGGAACCCAGTGCTTCAGAGCTCTTGGGTTTCAAATCCTGGTGGGTCAACTCTGAGCATCATCATCCCAAATGTTTGCATTTTATGGTCTGCGGGTAGAGGGACCTCAAATAACAGTGATATGCAAGCACCTGAGAGTTTGAGATGATTTGTCCTCTGACTCATCTCTGTGGAGGGAAACAAAGGCTGGAGGCATAAACAGGCTTCAGTGCAGACTAGGTGGCCTTAGTGAGCCTCTTCCCCCACCCCCCACTCCCCAGAGGATCAAATTAGCTACTTCGCATAGACCAAAGAAAAGGGACACAGGAACTTTGGTGATAGAAAAGCACATTGTTTCCTTGCCAGGGGGTAGGGTGGGAAGGTGGCATCCTCATCACCCATGCCTCCTGCCCAAACCTTTAACCCTTTATTCATCTGGGACTTGTAGCGCCACTGAAGCCCTAACCTGAGAAGGAAGGTAGATCTCCTTTCTTTGCCTTTCTACCCCCCCCCCCAAGTTCAGCTGACTTCCCCATTGGCAAGAGCTTCAGTCACCGCTGGCAAGCGTCCCCTCTGTCCAGTTTAGGGGTTTCGCCTTTAATTTTCCATTTACTGTAAGATGTCATTAACAGAAAACTGGAGGTGTCCTGTCGGGTTTATTAGATGTTACCAGGGAAATTAGGGTCCACCCTCAGGAACTTTCAAGGGGACTCAGAAGGAAAGCTTGAGGACAATTTCATTAGAGTTTACAAGAAAACCCCCAAGGTAGCCAGGTATAACTCTTAGCAGCCATGGGAGGGGGAGAAGAGAGGAGAGAGGAGAAATAGATCCGTGCCCTTTGCTTTAAGCCAACATGGAGGTCACATATCAGGGAGAAAGATAGAGAAAGAGTAAAATGCAACATGTCAGTGAAAGTTAGTTGTGTAAGTCAAGATACCAGAGATAAAGGAAGGGGTGGGGACTGGGGAAAGGGCCCAAGACTCCCAGCGAAAGCAAAAGAAAGTAGAAGAAATCAATCAAACTGGCCCAAACACGTTGCCTTCTGAGGCCCTTTCCACTGATTTATGGATGAGTGGGGATGGAGGTAGGCATGGGTCTATGTCCATTCCCTGGACACCCAAAGTCAAGGCTTGGGACAAAACACACTGAACAAGGGTAACAAACACACTGAGTCCAGAGTAACACTGGGCTGGGCTACCTTCTGTTTTTGCTAGCCTTGAGCATTTCAGGCTTTGTCAGGGTTCTAATGGATCTGAAGAGGGCAGTCCAGGGGTTTAGGTCTGTGGTCAAAGGTTCTATTCTGCAGGCAGAGATGAGCTAGGTGTAACCACAACTCCTGGTGTCTCAGAGGGCTTTCTCTTCCACCCAAGGGAGATGAGGTCCAGGGTCGATAGGGTATGTGGGATGACTGGAGGGCCTCACTTTTGGATATGCCCAAAGTTGACACAGCCAGGGTAAGGCTAGAGTATAGATCCCTCCCAGTTGCTTGCCAACAGGGGCGAAGGAAGTTGTTTTTTCCATGAAAACACTTTAGATATGTTGTGATTGTGTGCATAGAGCAAATATTGAGAAACAAAGCAAAATAAATAAATAAATAAATAAAACAAAACAAAAAACTCCTTTAGACCTCAGAAAGGAAAAGAATGTCTGCCCTCTAACCAGGAGTCTGAGAGAGACTCTTATAAGGACCTCCCTGCCTCCCTACCTCCCATCCACCAACCTCCAAAACACGCGCGCGCACACACACACACACACACACATACACACACACACGGAAAATGGACTGTAACTGTTCATCCTATCAAAACCAGGCGCCCTCCCCTCCCCAGATTGCCATCCACCTTGTTTATTTTCTAGGGACCGTTCCCTGACTTGACTTGGCACCCCATAGTTGTTCAGCCTTTGGACTGCTGTGCACTCCCCAGCTCCGGGAACCCCTCCAGGTCCTCTCTTACCTGTGTGTACATGGAAGCCCAGCCCAGTGGCTGGCACACCTGGAAACCCCTGAAGCATTGATGCCAAGCTACCTCAGGCAATGTCAGTGGAACACACCAGGCAGTTTATCTCCCTCCTCCTTAAAAGTCGAGAATAAAGAAAGCCTTGAGTTTGGGCTTGCATTTCATAGGTGGTTTTCAGACATGAGAGAAGGGAGAGTTATCAGCAACGGTCAGAGCAACACAGCAGGGCTGTGAAGACAGGACCTTCGTGTAGCCATTACTTTCAGAGGGAAAGAAAGAGAGGCACGCTCTGGGATCAAGCAGCCTGGCTTTAAATTCGCTCCACAGTTACTGACTGGCTACATGAAGTTAGCAAGTCACTCCACATTCCAAAGCCTTGTTTTATTTGTTTTTGTTTTTAAACAAGACTTTAGAATAACTGACAGAGGCATTACGAGGGTGTGGTCATACAACAAATGCTCTGGACACCACAAAGTCTTGGTATCTGCTAGTGGGTGTCTCTCTGTCTGGTTTAGGAAAGAGAATCCAAGAATAGCATAGGATAGTGGAAGTCAGCTCAGGAAACTGCCTCACATCAACACTTTAAAATGATGTGGGAAGGGCACAGGAAGAGTCTGGGGAAAGACCTTACTGCGTGCAGGAATGGAGAAGTGTTTACTACTTTGCACCATTAGCTTGGTGATGTCTAAAAAGTGGACCCAGCCCCAACACAAGATAGAATCACCACAGAACACAGTTGGAGTGACAGAGTTCTTCATTGGTTATTAAAAACCTCAGATTACCTAAATCTATGTGAAGCTAAAATACATACACGTGTAATGCCAATGTAAAAATCCAGGTCCTTGTTCAATCTTTTCAAGGAAAAAAAATACAATAGCTAATCCAAATGTCTATCATAGTGTGAGACTATGTGCTCTGTGAAAGCCTTTTTAAAAAAGATTAAAAAAGTAAAGAAATAATATCAGTAATAGTAATTGAATACATTAGTGATAGTTAAAGACTAAGAGTTTCTCTACTTCAAAAAACAAAACATGGAAACAACAATAAACCGTCCAGGAAAGCACCCAAAGTATGTGTGTGCTATGGGGACAGAGACCTGCCTGTCTCTAACCCAGGTTTGTCACTGCTGGTCTATAAGTAATCCCAGCATTCAGGAGGTCGAGACAGGAAGATCAGGAGTTCAAAGTCATCTACAGCTACAGGAGACCTTGTCTCAAAAGAGGGTGGGGAGGTAAAAACGGGGGGGGGGGGGGGGGTTTGAAAGGAAAGGAGGCAAGAGGGAAGGACAGAAGAGAAGAAATCAAGATCTGTCCTCAAACACACACACACACACACACACACACACACACACACACATCACCTCTTCCTTGCCATTTGACTTTGGGCAAAAGGCTTAACCCCCTTGACCCTCTGTTTCCTTGTCAGGAAAATGGAGTCGCCCTCCCTCCCCTCTGAGGCCTGTTTTGAAGACTGGTGATGTACGTAAAACTTCTAACTTAGATAAGTCTCAGTAAGGGCCTCTGATTACAGAATCCAAATGGCTTTTCTTATTTGTTCCCCAAAATCCATTTCATTCCTGTCTGCAAGCTAAGTCACTCCGCAAGCAGTTTGGGCCACTGACACGGAGAACTCGCTTTTGCCCGCTCTGACCAGAACCCAAATTCCCAGTCTCTGGGTTTCTTACCATTGCTAATTGCTGCTTGCAGCTCCAGGACAGCTGTGTCTTTCCTGTTTGGTGACTGAGGAATCAATCAGAAGCTGCTTTTGTACTGGAGGGATTTGGGGACTGCTGAAGTGTCTGATGGAATGTGTAACCCTGACAGCTCTCCTGGGGCTGGGGAGTGGGATTAGATGCGCTCACTAAAGGATGGTTTGGGGTTCCAAGCTGGTACTTACCAGCCAACTAGTGGGTCCGTGCTCCAGCAGCCCCGGTCCTAGCTACACGGTAGTGGTTATTTTTGGGCCAGGATCACAACAGTTTGAACTACACATATCTACACCACTGTTCTCAGTCCACACCCTGGGTAGCTTCCTTCTCTCCTGTCCTGCGGCTGCTTATTGTTCAAATCCCATCTGACCCCACCCAGCTCCGTGCAAAACACGTTCAGAGAGAGGCGATAGATCCTCAGATCAGTTGGCTCCTGGTAACGACTCAGCAGCAGCTACTCCATATTAGAGAACCTCTGTGAAGAAAAGATGCAGATTTTAAAGTGGGATTCCCACCAGATGATTGGCTGTTGAGATTGATCAATTGCAGCGTGCCTACTGGACGCTGAATACTGGGGGGAATCTGGAGGGACTGAGAGACCAATGACGAGGCAGTTCCCAGCCCTAAAGCTGAATTGGGGGGAAACACTCTTGTTTACATCTCTGAATCAGTGGAGAAAAATTAGTCAGGGCTAATCAAGGTATAATCAAAGCCTGGAACCTTTTGAGAGAAATCAAAGCATTCTGATTACAGGGGCAGGCAAGGCAGAAAACAGTCCAAGCAGCACCGTGGAAAACAGTTGTCTTTTCTTCCTTCCTTTCTTCCTTTCTTTCTATAAAATGATTTATCTTATTCTATGGCATCGGTGTCTTGCCTGTATGTTTGTCTCTAAGAGTGTTGGAAACCCTAGAACTGATGGTACAGACAGTTGTGAACTGTCCTGTGGATGCTGGGAATTGAACCCCGGTCCTCTGCGAAAGTAACCAGTTCTCTTAACCACTGAGCCATCTCCAAAGAGCAATTTATAAGCCGGCTATTATTGCAGGGCAAGAAGTTGTACTCCATAGCCCAGGCCAGCCTTAAGCATTTTTAGTATGTGTGCTGCCGAAGCAAGCATCGGCCTTAAACTTTTAGCCCTCCTGCATCAGCACCCTGAGTGTATAGGCAGGCATCAAGTGTATAGGCAGGCTCTACCATATGCAACAAGATTCGTTTTTAAAAGCAGAGCATCTATGGAGTCAAGGGACTTAATGAGTGACAGTGTTGCTACCAGGGTGATGCTATTGCGGACTAAGCTTCCTTCCCTGTTTCCTTTCTCTGGTCACCAAAGTCTCTCCACCCACCTTTGTTTCTTTCCCTACCTCTTCTGGAATCAGATGCATCTTTGAGGGCATTCTGAGCCCTCATTTTACTGCTTCCTCAGCTGGGGGTGCATTTGTTCAAGTTTTGCCCAGCAGATACCTCTCACCTGGAAAGCACCTGCCCTGCTGGTAGGAGAACCCACATTAGATGCCGAGAATATGCTCATATTCCCAGCTATCATGAAAAGGGAAAGGTTAGAAGAATGTCTGGACATCCAGGCCAATGAGAAACCCTGTCTCAAGCAAATGGTGGATGGTGCCTGAGGAGAAGGACCTAAGGTTGTCACACACACACACACACACACACACACACACACACACCCAGAAAGCATCTTTCTTAAGATGCAGTAGAGATTTACCACGCAGGCACTGACTGAGCTAAACACCTGAGCAGAGTTAAATTGTTGGGCAAGCACACTCCATGATGGGGCAGAGCTTTGGCTTCCCACTGTCCTGCATCTATAGATTTAAAACATGTAGGAAACAGTCTTCAAGCGATGCAACAGGCTGGTTCATGAGCTTTCAAGCCCGACGCCACAGTTCTGGCTGTGCAACCTCAGACAAATTACTCTTCACTCACAATTCCCATCTGTGAAATGAAATACAGGGGCATTGGTGCCATCAACAGTGTTTGGGAAAGCAAAGGGGGACTGTCTGGGGACCACCCAGCTCGAAGCCAGGCTACTGTGAGCACTTTCCTACGCTTCATTATGATAAGTCCACCCCACCAGTTGACTGAAGACTAATATAGCCTGCCCAAGGACATGTGGGCAGTGGAGAAACAGACTTTTTCCTCTCATCTTATGGACACAGAGCTGTCTCCCTACTCCATAATCTTTCTTAAGTCTTTGTGCATGACTGAGACAGTTTTTTTGATATATTATATCAATGTTATAGTCTCATAAAAACCTGCCACGACCCATCGTTGATTGTCTCTTGACTTGTTATCTCTACATGTTCAAGTACTGGGGGGTTAAGGCTTTGAAAAAAATTATCAGGTGTTCAAATCTTCCTGCTCTTTATTGATAGCACCTCCAGCCTGCTGATTAACTTTTCAATCAAAGCTGCCTACAGCACACAGGTTGCTGCAGGCAACAACTGGTGAAGGCACTTAGCAACTCCCTTGGAGCTTCCAGCTGCCCCTCAGTAAGTGCTGGAAACTGGCCTGTTTTCTTGTACCTGCTCAGAAAAGTGCCATTGACTCAATGCAAATTCCCTTCATTCACCTGAGCTCACAGAAATCTCTAGAACACACCTACTAAGTGTGGTCCTCAACCTGTGGGTCACCATTTTGGGGTCCCATATCTGATATCCTGCATATTACATTATGTTAACATAATTATTAACATAATAGGATTGTTAACATTAATGTCTATAAAAGTAGCAAAGTTGCAGTTATGAAGTAGCAACAAAATAATTTTATGACTGGGGGAATCACTACAGCCTGAGGAGCTGTACTGAAGGGCTGTGTCGTAAGAAGCCTGAGAACCACTGCTTTAAGAGGATCCAAGTCACTTGAGCAGATAGAAATGTATGTAGCTATCCTTGTATCAGATATGAAGCAGATGGCTAAAGGAAAGGTAAAGAAGCACAATCATGATGGTAACACTATTACTAAAAGTAATAGGGCTAGCTAGTGACTGATGATGGTGGTGGTGGTGGTGGTGGTGGTGGTGCCTATTGCATGGTCATGGTAACTACAACTAGTGAGTTCCCAGCAGTACTCACTATGGACCCAGCTCTGTGCTGAAGAACCTCTGTGACTTTCTATCTTTTACATGACCTTCCACGTATGAGGGATTACTATTTTCTACCTTTGGCAGTTGAGGGGCTATGACCTTGGAATGCTGTCACTGTGACAGGTACACAGCAGGTGTGCTGCAGATCAAGGCCCTAGTTAGCTCCTGGGACTTAAGCATCTGCCAGGAGCACATTCATGGGAGGGGGACTTAACTTGGCTCACAGTCTGAGAGCTTTCAGTCCATCATAGAAGGAGGGTTATCGGAGCAGAGCACCACACAGCATGATGGGGGCAGGGAAAGGAAGAAGTTGCTGTATATGGCTCTCTCCTCCCCCACCCTCTTATTCCCTCCAAAGGCCCGGACTGTAGGTGGTGCCGCTCACTTTCAATGTCACCTCGACTCTGTTAGTCTCCTTTAGAAACACACCCACCAACAAGGCCAGAGGTTGCACTCCAATAGTCTTCTAGCTGACTCTACACCAAGACAAGCCGATGACATAGAGTAAGGCTCCCACGCACTAGCCTGGACACTGTGAGCTTTCTTCAACTGTAGCTGTTGGCATCACCATTCCATCTTTGGTCCACAGACACTGAGAGTTCACTTCGGACAGGGAAGGATATTCTCTGGTATTTAGGAAGCTGATCCAAAGGAAGAGCTCCAAATGGTCAGATCTGGTGTTTCATCAGTAAGCGTGCCTGTCCTGAGTCAAAGCAGTTCTAGGGTACGGACTGGTGAATGGTGGCACTGTGGACTGTTTTCATAGACAGGTAGAATGTTCTGTGAAAATTCTTGTTTTGCTGGGACAGGTTCACTGGTTTGCTGTGGAATGGTGTCATAAATCTAAGGCTATGTATACCTGGGGATTCCAAGCCCACCTTGATCACTGTCCCCCCAGTAACCTCCTTGTGTGCTACTTGCCTTTCTTTTTCTTCTGAGATCTCAGATACAAAGATGACCTGACCCTTTTAGTAGACAGAAGTGAGAAACAAAAGTAACACCTTGGCAATTCAGCTAAAGAAACAGGGCCAAGGATGGACACTGCCCTCCCAGAAAATCTGCCTTACTGACAGTCAATCTGAGAAATACTTTGAGCCCATTCTGTTTGCCATCTACACTGAAAAGCCACCCTTGAACTGTAAACTTATAGAAGGTTCATCTGAGAGAATAGCTGTGGGTGAGTGGCTAGCACAATGCTGTCAGTTCCCTATCCCCAAAGCCAGATGGCTGACTTCCTGCAGCCAGGATTCCACCATCCTTTGGGATCTCTGATACCTACTGACTCAGTCTATCTGTGGATACCAGCAGTTGGGTGACCTCCCCTCCACTGGGATGCTAAATGATGCTTCAGCGACAGCTTGCCTGGGGAAGGAGCGAGTGTGGGAAAGCTCCTCTGGGAGTAAGGAGAAAATCCCTCCAGTGGGCTTGGTCTTAGACAAATGGTGATGCGGGCCTCTTGAATGGCACTCCAACAGATGTTGCCAATCTCAACCATTTACTCCTCCCACATTAACACCCAGAGCATTTTGATCCAGAAAGGTAAAGGTGAGCTTCTACTGATGACAGCCAAGTTCTCCTAGTCTCAAATTTCAGTCTTCACCCTGATTTCTATTCTTGTGATTTAATTTCCTTCTTGTCCAACAGAACTGAATACCAAATACCATTCCCAGGTCTCCTAAAGTCCAATCTCCTAAATGCTTTGTCTCCAACTTACATAAACGTTCAAATTTCCTCTTCCCCTGCTCAAATTTCTGCCAAAGCAGAGAACAGTGGTGAAATTTTTGAAGATAATTAACATATCAGATATCTGTAATAAAGTAATCATGCATTTCTTGGATCATGAGATTCTGGTTAGCTGTTATTAATCGCAAATATTATTCATGTCATCTGTAATACTCTTGTTGGTGGCTGTTTTTCATGCTTGGTGGATTCTAGCTTGAAGTCTCCAGCTCCGGGCACAAGGCCCCTCACACCCCACCTCCACACAAGAGGCCAGACTTGATAGTGTCTTGTTGAACACAGTGGACCTTCTGGGGAAACAACACTGAGGGAAGTAATTATCTATTCACACTGGATCGCCTACAAATAAAGTGAGAAAAATCACCTTCTAGGGACTCACACGAGAAACATAATGTAGTTAATATTAAATAAATGGATTGGGCAACTGGCCTCTTTTTTACAGTGTGCGCTTATGTGTCCTTGATCAGGGCCTGTTTTGTTTATGATTAATGAATGACTCACCTTGAGCTAAGTTCCATTCAATGCATGCCTCATTATGAATCTGAAGAGGTCGTTTGTGCTGTGGACTTAAAATAAAAACCTCTTTGTACGTTCAGAAGGTTAAGAGTTTGACACTGGTGCAAAACTAGGGCAGAAAGAGTCAGGACCCTGGGCTCTGGTTGGCGGCAGGGTTCCTTCTGAACTTTCAGAATTGGGAGGGAAATTCTAAGCTTGGGCTTAGATTTTTAAAAAGGTTCTTTGGGCTGGTGGATCTGTGTATCTGAACTGGACCTGAGGTGCTTCATGTCTTTGAGACTCACATGGGGGAAGGCCCTTGCCACTGCTGAAAGAGGGGCATACAAAGGGAATTCTACCTGCACAAATAAACTACGTGTGCCTTAAGTCACGAGGCACAAGTATTTAGGCCAGACCAGGGCTTTGACTTCTCTTCACATTGTCTAACAGCTTCTTTTGATGGCCCCTTTTCCTCCTTAGACCTCTTTGTCAAAGTGGACATGGACAGCAAGTATAAAATGCTTGCCCATCTCTAGGTTAGATAGTCAGTGTCACAAAATGTAAGAAAATTGTAAGATTCTTATCACATCTATTGTAGAATATTTCTAACTGTGTTTAGATACATTGGTTTTCAGTATGATCTATCAGATCCAATAAAACCCAAGACCCAGTTCAGAGCAGAAGATATCTACTAAATAATAATAAAGTGTGCCCTTGAGTCCTCAAGAGACTAAGGCAAGAGAATTACAAGTTTGAAGCTATTCTGGACTAAGTATCAATATCCTGCCAAAGAAAGGAAGGCATCTGGGAAAAAAATAGGAGAAAGAATAAAGAAATAACGAATAAAGACAAAAAACAAACAAACACAAGCAAAACAAGACAAAAAGACAAAGGCAAAAATAAAGAAGGAAAGGTTGAGTTAGTGTACTAATAAGCCTCTGAATATAAAACACAGGCATCTCCAGTTCTCATTGCATGTGAGTATGTGCCCATGCCCAACCATAGCTAAAGACACAGATGCTGGGGGGAGAGAAGGAGAGAGAGACAGTGCCCAGCAGGCAGAGGGTAGTCCATAGGCCCATGCAGATTTGCTCTGCACTTCATAGGAGGGACCCAAGTTCATGTGCCCGAGACAGGCGCTCATGGTGGGAAGTGAGCTTTCAGACTCTCCATCACTTCCAGCAGCAGCACAGACATGTGGTCTGGCCACCTGTGGGCCCCACCACAGCTCAGTTAATGATTTTTCCACAGGGGTCTGTGTGCTCACTTGTGCATTCAAATGAGAGCTTGTCACACAGACATAAAAGCTTATGCACAGGGCTTGGCGGTTGACTAAGGATCCCCACTTCATGGTAGACATAGTTCATTAGTCACCTACCCAACTTTTTATTAAGGCCAGGTTATTGCTTTATGTGTGAGAGAAAACTGTGTCCTTTGATCACAGCCATGGAGATGTGATTAAATAACAGCAGCTCCCAGGCCAGAGCCTCAGCCTTGACTCCTTCCCTGGCTGTGCCACCTCGACCAGGCCATCTCATCTCAGCCTTCAGTGATGCTGCTGTAAAATGAGACAGCTTTGAACCAGACAGACCTTAAAGTTATCCCTTATGGTCATGCTTGCAGTCTGTGATGCTTCTACAAACAATGTCTTGCTTGTCAGCATTCTATAGCTCTGTTTGAATACGAAGTAAGAAACATCTCTTCAGTGTGTTCTTGGCAAACTTGAGTCTTGCTTTGCCAAGACTGAATTCAGAGACTCAATGGCTGGTCCTTCTCCAGAGTCTCCCTTTCCTCAAAAGCCTGTGTACTAAGCTTTTCTTGACTTCTGTCGCTAAGTGTCATCAAAGTTGGACAATGCATGGCCACCACAGGCCAACAGAAACCAAATGTTTACAACTATAGTACATGCCTCTTGCCTTCTGAGTTCCCCAGGGAAGCTTTCTAGAGTCTTCTTCCCAAGGAAGACGCCAGACACAGTGTCCTTACAGACATTTCAGAACAGCACAGAGGGTGCCAGAGCAAAGTAAACACCCAACAAATTTCCTTAATAGACAACAACTTTTAAGATATGCTATAAAAGGAGAGGATTTTGATGAAATAAAAATACATTTCACTTAATACCATTCTATCATCCCCAAAAGACTCCTAACAGACCAAAGAAATGAAGGTGTGAAAAGGAGCTATGCGGTTCTGCTCTATCATGTGCCACAGTGACAACCATGGTCTGCAGTGTCTAAAAGGCTAAGACTTTCTAGCTTGAAGACACTAGGTCTCCAAAGAAACAGTAATCGAATGAGAACTTTATTCTTAAAATCACAAGCTGGCTTTCACCTCTCCATAAGCCTACCCAGTGACCACACCTCACATGTATCATAGGTCAAAGCCATCACCTCCCAGGACCCTGCATTAGTTTGCTTTCTATTGCTATGATAAACGCCATGACCAAAAGCAACCTGGGAAGGAAAAGGCTTATTTCATCAAAAGGGCTTATTTCCTTATGAAGGCAAGTCTGGGCAGAACTGAAGCAGAGGCATAGGAGAACTCAAGGCTTACAGTTGGCTCCCCATGGCTTGCTCATCCTACTTTCTCATATAACCCAAGACCACTTACCCAGAGGTGGTACCACACACAATGAGCTAGACATTCCCACAGCGATCATTAATCAAGAGAACGCTCTACAGAATCACCTACCAGCCAGTCTTTCGAAAGATTTTTCTCTACTGAAGTTCTCTCTTCCTATATAGCTCTAGCATGTGTCAAGTTGACAAAACAGTAGCCAACACAGACCTTAAAGACCATGACTGGAAAGTCCCTTAAGACTGGGGTTTGAAAAGAGACTTGGCTGGCTACCCAGCATGTATCTGCCTCACTTGTCCAGGGACCATGAGACTAATGAATGAGTCAAATCCCATTTAGTCCTTCTTAATTTTGTTGCTTCTGATGATATACATGAGGCCAATTTCCTGAGAACTGGAGGGTCCAGTGCACTTTTGAGTGCTTCTTTGTCTTTTCTAAGGGTCCAGATGCAGTGGGCTCTGGGGCTAAGCTCTGCCCTGCTTTCATGAAGAGAATAAAAGGTTCCACCTGCTTTTTTCTAAATGTCTTCTCTGTATTCTTCTACTCCTCCCAATCACCCCCAAGCCAGGCCATTTACCTAGAGGTGTTTGTGGAGCTCAGCTTGCAAAGACTGCAGAGGAGTGGAGACAGAGAACTCAACTCATTCTTGTTGTCCGGTCCGAGCACAGAGCCACCTATTGCTTCATTAAGCTGGCTCACAGCAGAGGATCCTCCATTCTCTTTCCAACACCGGTCAATTTCTGATTTTGCTAAGCAATGTTATTTCCATTGTCAATCATATTCTTGGTCCATGCTGTTCAGTGTGACTAGCCCCAACTCCAAGGTCCAAGGCTACCATGTCCCTTACCTGTAACCTGTTAACTCATACATCCCTTTCTCCAGAGTGGCCAGTTGAAAGAGCTCACATCGTTAAAACAAGCCAGGGAGAACTCTAGAAAGACTCCAACAACAATTGGATAAAGAAGACTGTCTGTGTCCTCAGAAGCCAGGCTGGTATAAGAGTTTGTAAGCTGTATCCCTTGATATTCCAGAGGTAACGGGACACAGGAAAAGCAGAGAGGAGAAAGAAAAAGTCCACATCTCAATGCTACACCCCAGCCCCTTCAATTACAAGGGACAAGAATTTTGCTGATACTTCCCCCTCCTTTTTCAGATTAAAACCCATTTCTTTGCATTAAAGTAGGGTCCCTTGCAGTTAGAATTGCCCTAAGTAACTGAATTGTCATCCCTCATCTGTATGTTTCTTCAGGGCTTCCAAAGACAGGGACAGACCACCTCTCATTTAGTCATGGTGCTGAACCATGAGGGGCCTGGAGTCTAGCCACTACAAATGGACAAGGAGAGGATCCTGCTGAGCCATGCACTCTCTACCTCTGTTCTGTATTCTTCAAATGGCTGAGGAGAAGTTAGCCTTTTCATGACTCTGGGTACTCTGGTACAATGGACAGATCTGATTCTACGCCTGCCTCATGGAACGAGATATCCTAAGCAGATGGTAGACAAGAGCCACCAGTTAAGCAATTCACTGTCTGAATGCATGTGCATACACAAAGGAAAGGCATGGTTCAGAGAGATGTTCTGGAGGCCATTCTTTGTAGACTTCAGCATTCTCCAGAACCCCAAGAATGTGGGAAAGGATTCTGGGCAGAAGGAAGAGCAGATGCAAAGACCCTGAGACAGGAAGCTATAGACTGAAGGAGCATAAAGCTGCCCAATGAGGCTGAAGGCCTGGACACAAAGAAGTGTGTGAGTAGACTGGAACATAGGTCAAGGAAGAGTTTACCTCCACGTAAAGGCATTTGGGGTTTTTAAGAAGAATGTGACATGACTTACTTTTCTCTCTAGTACTGGGGACTATTTGAGTGCAGAGAATACAGCTGCTAGGCAAATACTTTACCCAGAAGAAACAACAGTTACAGTTTGATGTTGTTATTATTATTGTTGTTGTTGTTGTTGTTGTTGTTGTTTTACTTTTTGAGACTGAATTTTGCCAAATTATCCAAGATGGTCTCAAACTTTTTCAAGAGGCTAGACAGTAGTGGGATCATAATCTTAGGCTAGCATATCTGGCTGTGCACATAGAGAGCTGCAGTCCTCCTAGAAGCTCAACTTAGCCACGTAACTCCATCAGAGTCATCTAGGGGCTGGAGATAGAGCCCAAAGCCCTGTGTTCTCTCAAATCAGGGCAATGGAGAATCAATAGACAAGGTGCATTTGCTGCAGAGGAATTACTGGATTATTCGTTGATTGGCAGTCTACAGTTTCTGCTCTTTCTGTTTGTCTTCCTCCCCTGGCCTTTGTGGGGTGGTTACACAATCTGTAATGATATTGAGGCAGAAATCGACCTGCTGTTTGTCTTGCAAAGCTCAAAACTCTGTATTGCATCATGGCTCTCAAAAAATGTCTGTGTGAGAACACTCAGCAGATTCCAGAAACCTTTGAACCCAAGTTTGTTGGCTATTGTCGTTTATGTTTTCTGTAATGTTCCGGACCATTTGTACCTTAGATTATTAATCTATAACCAAACACAGCTCTGGCTGGGCAAGCCTCCATCCCCAATCGAGGAGGCCAGGAACATGACCAAATCTATTAGTTTCTCTTAGAAAGCTGTCAATAAACTCATTTTAAACCTTTATCCTGGTGTCTCTAGTCCTCTATATTTCATGGAATGGTCTCAAGATAAGATCAAAAGTGCTGTGTCATGGTCACTACCCAACAAACCCAACTCAAGAACTGAGTTCACAAACCTGCCATTCTATTTCCACATTCTGAGACAGAAAGGGCTGAAAGGAAAATAATTACTCATTGCTATCTGCCTTCTATTTCCACACGCAAGTATGTGTCATGGTGCAGGACATCCCTTTAAGCACATTCATGGTATAAATTAATAAATAGTCATGTGGCTATAATATTGATAGACTGTAGAGAGATAAGAAAATTCTAGATTTAGTCTAGAAAAAAAAGTCAAGCCTCACCATGCAGAGTGACACAGTAAGTACACAAGCATCATCAGAAAGGTCACGTTTCTGAGTCTGTGAACCTGTTCCCCATTTCCTTATCTGTTTAATTTGGACAATAGGATGTGTCTCATATAAAGTCTCCACTGGTGGATATTTACTGAGCACCTACAATATCCCTTGCATGTCCACAGTCAGTGGGATGCTAGGCCCATATCATCCTGAACCTGCTACTCTCTTTGGAGAAGAGAGCATAAGCAAATAAGCTGACAGTCAGAAGGTGACATCATTATGAAAACATGAAAAAGATAAGGAAAAGAAAGGAGAGAAGGAGATGTTGGAGGAACAAAAGGAGGAAGAGGGGGAAGAAATGGGAAAGAGGAGAAGGAGGAGAAGGAAGAAGTAATGGCCATGATGATGACAGTGACAACGACAAGGACAATGATGATGACGATGAAGGTAACAGTGACGTTGATGGTGATGATGGAAAACAAAGTAAGGGAAACTTCAGTTAGACTTCAGCAGGTTCCTCCAACAGGCTTGGTCTCCAACAAGCCAACGTTTAAATCCAACATTACTAAGAAAAAAGAGGTGGCAACAGGGGGATGATCAATGAGAAGACATCAAGGAAGGAATCAAAATAAAGGCAGAGAAGAAGGGAGGTAGAAGTGGAGAAATAGGAGTGGTTCTAAAAAGACAGTGAGAATGGCGGTGAAAAGACAGTGGGAGTGGCTATGGAAAGTTGTGGGAGTGGCTATGGCAAATTGGTGGGAGTGGCTGTGGAAAGAAGGTGGGAGTGGCTGTGGGAAGAAGTTGGGAGCAGTTATGGAAAGGTGGCCGTGGCTGTGGAAAGACAGTGGAAGTGGCTATAAAAAGAAGGTGGGAGTGGCTATGGAAAGAAAGTGGGAGTGGCTATCAAAACGGTGGATGTGGCTATGGAAAATGGTGGGAGTAACTATAGAAAAATGGTGGGAGTGACTGTGGAAAGGTGGGTAGAGGCAAATTCAGGACCTTACAGGGCTGGATAAACAATTTGGACTTTAGCCTAAGTTCAATGGCTTGTCAATAGATTCCATGGACTAGCAGTTAAAAAACAAAAACAAAACAAAACTTGGTTAAAGACAATGGAGAGACTTGCCTGTGGGTGGAAAGTTTTAACTTACAGCTCACATGGTGTAGACATCAATAAGTGACTGGACCCTGATCCTGTGCTCATGTGGTGAGGACATGGCAGCAGGAACAAGTAGCAGTTGCTTATCACAGGGCACTGACCCACAAGCAGAGAGCTAGGGGCACTGTAACCCATGAGACCTAACCCCCAACCATATACATCTACCTTCTGCCAAGAGTGCCCTAAATGTCATGGTTTAAATAAGATACAAGTTTATTTCCTGTATGGCCTAGGACTAAAATGGTACCTCAGTGATATTAGGGGCCCATATCCTTTGTCTCCCTACCACTTAACATCTCTCTCTGCTTGCTGTAAGGTAGCAGAAAAATGTAGATTTTAGCTGTCCAATTATGAGTTAAAGCAAAACTTTTCTAAGTCTAAAAGGATTTTAGAAGAAAAATAATTTTGGTTTCTGCCATACTTCCAACCTTGGGCAAAAATGGCTATAGATATCTTCAGCCCATAAAGAGGCTTTCTGTTCTTAGAGGATCTACACATTAGCAAATAAATGATTAGCTCACTAAGAAAAGTAGTGAATTGGCACATCATCATGTGATGAAATTTTTTCTCTGTGTGTTCCTTGGATCTGTGTTACACACAAATAGCAGCTTGGGTAATTTTTTATTTTGTTTTGTTTGTTTTAGTTTGGGGGGGAGTTGAGTTTTTTTGTAGTAGACTGTTGTTCTTGGTCCTCTTACCTTTGCATTGGTAACAATTTCAAGTCAGCTGGTAGGGACTCAGAATGCCATTTTGAGTATTAAAATAATGGCGGCTCATTTATTCATCCCTTTAAAAATGGCTGGCCCAGTTCTGTCACAGCTATGTTTATGAACATCTGATCTATGACCCACTTTGCTGTTATCTTAGTAAGTGTATGAATCATTACTCTGTTCCACTCAACAAATTTGGAGTAGGTGGGAAGACACTGGGAAGAACAGAGGGACAAAAATTTATAATTGGAATATATGAGAAAAATTACTTTCAATAAAAGGAAAATGAAAACAAGTGTGGTGTGTTTACTATTTGTGCATAGTAAAGTAGCAACTGAAAATTGCTTTCTGCCTATGTTTAAATAAGTAAAATCAGACAATGTCTACAGAATCATCTTTAACCAGTTAAACTGCATGTTCAACTTATGTAGACAGTAGGACTAGATATTATGGACCTGTTGTTATACCATAGAAACAGCACTGGAACTGAAGTCGAGGGCAAAACATAACATCTTGGATCATCAGACTTTCAGCTGTTCTCATTCTCTGGCAGGTGGCTTTCTCATTTGCAGAATGAGGGATGGGGCTAACTGCACTACTAATCCCTGGTGTGGTGCTGCCACTTCAACATGGTTGTCCTGCGCAGACATCACTAATCAATCACAGAATTTCTATCTCTTCTACTAAACTAAGACTTAGTTTCAGATTCTTCTCAGTCTAAGCCTCATTCCCTTGCCCAGGGTTAAATAAAAAAAAGAAACTTTGTCAATATCCCCTGAAGCAAATGACTTGTAGAGTCGCTACTTTTGTAGATCTCTACTGTGTGAACAGGTTAGACTCTGATGAAGTACAAAACATAACAAAGGAAAGCTTAAGTTCAGTCAATATGTTGATCTGAAATATGATGATTTGCAATTTGTACTTACTCTGGCCTTCAGATATGAAACAGTCAAGCTTACTGAACTTGGCTAATTAAAAAAGAAGCTCCCTTTTGAAAAGAATGATGTGTTAGTTCCTCTACCTTGAAGCAGAGGCTTATAGAGCATGAATGTAAATTATATGCAAATACACTTTGGGGACCTACCTAGTTCTTAACAACTGAACTCCACTTCTGGGGAAATGAGAAAGAGTCTGTTTCCCAAGAGGAAACAGGAAAAGTTTTCAAATGCCTTGAGGAGATCTCATTTCACAATAAAATGAGCTAGCAACATTATTAAACGGAGGAATCCTATGTGGGGTAAGGAGCTGTGTAGGGTGCATCTCTGGCTCTGAGACCATATCTCTCAGATGGCTGCTCCTGCCTGACACTGACCTGGACCAAGGGAAGGGTAACTACTGCGCAGTGTTGAAGACCCTGGCTGGGAGCAAACTCTTGCTTGTATTGCTGAGCATAATAAGACAGGGAAGAGGAGAGCACAGAGGGGATCATGGCTAAGGCCATCTAGCAAATCTTCACTGTGCTGAGTTCTTGTTAGCTGGACCAGCTGACCAGGCATCATTCTGCTTCCTTGTTTCCCGGAAGCATTGTCAGCATCAGACATGTGGGCAGAACTTTCCAAGCAGTTCATGCTTACAAGATCAGGATCAATGTCAGGTCCTTCTTCTGCCTCTTGGGTCTGCCTCATGCATTCCTGTTGCTATGATTTTCTCTTACAAACTCTCTTGTGGGAACTTGACCCTCAAGGTAATGGTCTTAAGACTGGGTAGGATCTTTCAGAAATGACTAAGTTATGAAGGCACCACTCTTGGGTTGGGACTCATATCCTGTAAGAGAATCTTCAGAAAGTTGACTGAGTCTTAAGTCCCTGTCACTGTGGAGGGACACAGATTCATCCCTTCCAGAAGACATGGAAACAAAGTCAAGCTTTCCCTAGTTGCTGAATCTCCTGGTGTTTTGGACTTGGCCTTTCCAAGCTCCAGAGGATCCCTATTATTTATCAAAGATATGTTGTTATGGCAACAGGAAAACAACGAAGGCATCTAGTTCTTCTCACCTCCTTGGAGAGGCAACTCAGAGACTCACCTCTTCTAAGAGACCAAGATATACCCAGGGGGAATGTATGGCATACAGGTGCCTTATGTTTCAGAAGTAGACACTATCCAAAGACAGAAGAGATACTCTGTTGTCAGCTACTCTTGGGATGGTGACCCTGAGGATTTGTGGTGGGAAAGGGAGTCTAAGGATCTAGCTATCCTGCATCTCATTCAGGAGATGGGGGAGGTGCTGCAATTTTGGTGAAGAGAATCCATATAGCTGCTCAGCTGTCATCAATTCCATCCTCTGGAAGAGCTGTAAACTTGGCTTCTCAGGGAAGAAAAGATGCCCCTCCATCCACACGTTGACCTGCTATCCTGCCAGCTGATCTTCTACGGACCCCTTTACCGATTCCAAAGCATCCTTTGCCTTTTGCCTTTCGCTCCCCCTCCCTATCCCCTGTACGTTAGGCACATGGACCCCATTTCTAACCACCCCTGAGAGCTCGACATTCAGTTCTCCTGTGCACATGTTCTCATTATGTTAATCAATCGTGTGTGCTTTCCTCTTGTTACTCTGTCTATTGCTGGATTAATTCATGAGCCTCCAGACATCTTCTTCTGCATTAAGAATCACACTGAGCAGCCAGGACATGTGCCCCACTGTGAAGCAGGGAAACATGAAAATACAGTATTAACCAAGGAAAAGTCATAGGTCACAGGCTTTGCCCACATCTGTTGTTGGTATTGCCTTCACCTTCCTGATTTTCAAACACTAGAAATAGCTGGAGCCAGGAACAAGGAAGAAAGAATACGAAGCAAGATGGTGGCCAAATCTGAGGGGACAGCCACTGGAGCCAGGCTCAGGAAGTGTCCAACTTCAATTCATTCATTAGCTAAGGCTTTGGCACTCTGTTAGGAAGAATTTGGAATGGAAAGAAACGTTTTGTGTGTATATCAACACGCTAGACTTAGCAAACACAAGTATAGGGCACTTGCGTTTGAATTTCAATGTGATTGATTGATTGATTGATTGATTTTTGAAACTTGAATTTCAATCATTATTAACATAAATGTATATCAGGCAGGAGTTGAAATATACTTAGAGCAAAAAGTTATTACGATTGTTAGTCCCAAAGTTAAATGTTACTGGGTGCTGCATTTTATCCTAAGTGTGGTGGGTCTATCTTCAACATTCCGAGGGCTCTGGGACAGTCCCCAAGTCCCACTTAGCTGAGATGCATACTTACAAACCAATTCTGATGCCCAAGACCCCTTTTCCATTATGTTTGTGTTGCTATGGTTGTCAGAACCTAAGGAAAGAGAGATTGATTCTGGCTCAGGGTTCCATAGGGCTCAGCTCATGTTTGCTTGGTCCCAGGCACAGAGGACAGGTGGCTTAAAGGACATGAAAGGCAGAAAGCTAGCTTCCTGCTCAAAGATTGCTCTTCCCAGTGTCCCTGTATGCTACCAGGGTCTTTTTCTCCCCTATAAAGGTTGCAGACAATTTCTTCCTCTGGGGAATTTCTCTCATCCACATGCATGGTGCAGTTGGCTCATTTGCCTGCTTGGTGAACTCATCCACGAGGGTAAAATCTGAGATGACCCTTATAAACACGGTCCTACCTTAAAAAGGTCAGATTCTACCCTGCCTTGTCTGCCTCTCTCTAATAATCTAGCAAGGATTGCTGTTCAAATCAGTGTACCAGGGAGCAGAGAGAGCAGCCAGGAAGTGACTTCGTGAATAATATACAATAACCCAACCTAGTGACCTACTCCCCCCAACTAGCCTTTACCTCCCAAATATTCAAAGTTTCCAGAACTTCATAAAAGGGCAAGGCCAGCTGGGGACCATGTGCTCAAAACGTGAATCTGTGCGGACCATTTTACCCTAAAGCAGTAACAGTCTCATCTCCAGAAACACAGAATTTGGATCTATTCTGTCACTAGAGAGCTTGGCAACTCAGGGGGTGGGTAATTTGAAGGTAGGACCACTGAGTTAGACTGACTTCATCTGAGCCACTAAAGATGTTTCAGAGAAGGGACCAAAATATTTAAAGAAGTGATGAGTTTCCTGTTAGGGAGGTAGGTTGTGGTAGCTGCTAAGGGCATTGTGTTTCTGAGATGGGAGTCAGAGGATTGCAGTGAGGGTAAGCAGGACAGGAGGGGAGTGGGTGGGATGACCCCCCCCACACACATTCACACCGCCGCCGCCATGGCCACCACCACCTTCCCAGCTCTGAAATTCAATGGTACGCGCGCACACACACACACAGAGAGAGAGAGAGAGAGAGAGAGAGAGAGAGAGAGAGAGAGAGATTATACACAGAAGCATTTTAAAAGGTTGACTGGCAATGAGGTAGGGGGCTAGCTGCAAAGTGCGACCAAATCTCCAACTTTTGAAAACGTGCCGCTCGGCGACGGGTCCACGGGACCTCTCTCTGTGTACCATTATGGTCACTTGTAGTCAGTTCATCACTGTTTCAAAACCAATAAATTAACCCTGCTGTGTTGAACTGCAGTTTTGCCCCAGCCGCAGCGTGGGGGCGGTCCCTCCCGGCGGGTGGGGACGAAATCCTACCCCAGTGCAAGAACAGAAACTGCCCTTCCGACCGCGTAGGTACAAAGGTGAAAGAGGGCCAGTGGGTCGCACCGAAAATCGCGCCTCGGCTGCTCTCTGAGGCCTAGGAGTTCCTCGAAGGGCGAAGCCGAGATCTAGGCCAGCATCAATTAGCAATCTGTGAACTAATAATGAAAACCGAAAGCCAATCCTCGGCGAAAAAAGGTGCTGACCGTGGCCCGCAGTGACTGTTTGTAGGTGTTGAGTGTGTGTGTGTGTGTGTGTGTGTGTGTGTGTGTGTGTGTGTGTGTGTGTATTTTTAGATAAGGACTTCTTCTGCATGTGGTAATTAGGGCCCCAAGGGGTTGCGATTTTTTTTTTCCGTTCCCCCCCACGGGTTAGCTAAGTGGCAGGAGGAGGCAGCTCAAATTCCCACACATCTGGGGCACACAGATACAGCCTCTAATTTCCTGTCGGCGCCACTGGTTTCTTTCGAATTACTTGCTAAGTAAATGATTGTTATAAAACGATGAAGATTCGGTCAATCAAATTAACCCCTTTTGTTCATTACCTCCCTCCCCCAGCTCAGTGGTCCCCTTCATTTGCCTAAACTCCTGGCTCGGGACAATGAGTTCCATCTCGGAGGCCCCAGCTATGCTCAAACTGGCCCAGTGTAACCTGAGCGAGAACCCGAGGCCCCCAATTGTTTTGCTAATCAAGATTATTGGCCCATTGAGATGTGAAGGCGCAGCCTGGCAGACAAAATTGTCAGTTTCCCATGAAATAGTTCGCTCAGTTTAGCCTGGGTGCGGGCAACTATTAGCATATAAATGAAGATTCTCCCTCCCCTCCCCCTCCCCCTCCGCACCCCATCCCAAAAGGATGCGAAGAAAATATAAACACACCCCCACCCCCAGCTCCCAACCCCTGAGGAGATTAATCCCGCCAGCGTTTCTCCTGGGTCTGGAAATTTGTGGGCACCAGTCTCAAAGACTGCCTCTGGGAGAGGCTCATTTGGACAAAGCTACTTTGAAGGCCAGGGCTGCCAGGGCCTAGTCCCCTGCTGACTGCAAGAGCCACTAGCTGCACTGGGAAGGCACAAATGGCCCAGTGAATGCCAGGGCGCCTCTCCAACACAACCTGGGGGACGGTGGCAAAGCCAAGCATGGCTCAGGGGTCAGGGCTGGCTTTTCTTAGTCCGGTTTCTGGCCTGAGGGTGGTTTGGCATGGCCTGGGTGACCTTGTCTGTTTTCTAAGGGACTGTCAGGACAGCCTGACACACAGCTGAGCTAATTGAACAAAGAGAAAGCCCCCTCTTCATCGTGTCTTCTGGTGCCTACTTAGGGCCACAGGGAAGAAAGTGAATATTTTGTTGTGTTTACATGTCATGTATAATGATATATCTTTATTATCTGAATCATATTGGCATAAACAAATCTCCAAAGACAATGAAAACATTTTTATATGTATGACCAAGATTAAAACATACGTGGTTTTAGACACTTGGAGCTGACTTCACTTCCTGTGAACTTGGTGCGTTTTTTGGCTCCAGGAGCTCTCACCACTCCCTTAATTAACACTTTCCCTTCTCTCTGCCTCCTGCTACCTGCTAGGAAGGGACATCTAATTGCAAAGAGTTCCTAAGAGACCCACAAAGAAGACTCAAGTCCCGGAAGCAGCTCTGAGTGAGTCTGCCCATCCTGTGCTTTCCTCCCCAACAAAACCGCCATGGTCATGTAAGGCTTTGAAGTCAGGGAGCCTGGACTGCGGTGTTGGCCAAACTCTCGATGCTTGGAATCAGAAATAGCTTTGTTTTTATTTGACATGAGTTTGGAATGTTCATGCTGAGAATATGGAGTGAGAGATAACTAGGACTTTCACCATTGAATCTATAGATGTAAAAGACGACTTGATCATTAAAAGTTCTAGAAGCAAGTGATAGGTTATTTCTCTGCCAGTGAAATGAACCAAATCAAGACAGATTAGATTAGATTAAAGGCAGGGTTATTGGGAAGCTGCACTCCGGAGAGTTCACTGGTCCCAAGGGTTGAAGGCAGGGAAGTCACCACGGAAAAAGAGAAGTGGGGGAAGTGGAGAGAGAGAGAGAGAGAGAGAGAGAGAGAGAGAGAGAGAGAGAGA
>JADRCH010000063.1:3280874-3328679 GCA_019843965.1 Rhynchomys soricoides | reverse complement strand
AGAGAGAGAGAGAGAGAGAGAGAGAGAGAGAAAGAAGAAGAAGGAGGAGGAGGAGGAGGAGGAGGAGAAAGAGAGGGAGAGAAAAGGAAGGAGAGGGGGAGGGGAGCAGAAGAGGAAAAGGGAGAGGGGCAGGAGAGAGAGAAGGAGGGGGAGAGAAAAGGGGAGGGGGAGGGAAAGAGAACAAAATTGCTGGATTATATGCTGAAAAGCCTCTGGGGGAAGAGCAGCCCAGACCCTTGGCTGGAAAATTTAAGATTGAGGGTGGGGTATGCCAGGTAGGGACTGAGGGATGCTGGGAGAACCTGGAAGTCAGGTCTGCTTTGATATGTAAAATATGCACCTCAGTCCATTGTCCCAGGGTGGAAACCAAACTGCAGGTTCCTTTTCTGGGCCTTAATTTGTTCCTCTATAAACAAGAGAAACAAATTAACTATTGGAAAGTCAGAAGAAAATATGAGATTGTGTTTTTAAAGTGCCCAGTCTGTCTGGCACACAGCAAGAGCAAGCCTTTTGTCAAATCACAGGAGAGGAAAATTTAGCAAAACATTTTATTCTTTGGTTTAGTTCGTGGTTGCTATTTATAAATAGCAAGTCTTTATTTCTTGCTAATGATCTAGATTTTCTTTTAAGATAAATTTATTGTTCTAGTTTCATTTCTGTTGCTGTGAAAAAATATCCTAGCTAAAAAGCACTTTAAAGACCACAATAAAAGGTAAGAGGTTACAGGATTGAGCTCTGTTTTAATCAAACTTTCTTTTCCTGTTTTTTCTTAATTTGTTCCTAGCAAGGAAACAAATTAAGAGAAGGATTTTCCTTCTCATGGTCTTAGCCATTTCAATCCATGGGGTCATGCCTTCTGTTCCTAAACTGTGAGAAACTGAAGGACACAGCAGAAGGGTGTGAGGGAGCAAAGCTGCTCCCCTCATAGAAGCCAGGAAGCAAGCAAGAACAATTAGAGCAAAGGGGTTGACTTACATAAGGTTTATTCTTTCAGGGCCCTTCCCCCAGGGATCTACTTCTTAGTCAGTCCCCATCTTCTACTCCCTGCCACCTTCTCATAACCAATCATATCATCAGTCCATCAAGGGATTAATCAGATGATAAAGGCAGAGCCCTCTTGCTTTCTTCAGCCTTCAGTTCCACCAGCTAAAAGCTGAGCTTTCAGTAAGCAAGTCTTCTGTGGGGATAATCCCTAACCAAACCAGGAAAGGCTTAATCCAATAAGACTGGTATCCTTAGTAAAGAGAGGGGGTGGCTAGGAGTGGAGTCTCAAACCTGTAATCCCAACATTCAGGAAGTTGAGATAGGAGAATTCTTCATGGGTTCAAAACCAGCCTGGGCTGCGAGTGAGTTCTAGAAGAGACTATGCTACAGAGTAAGATCTTGTCAAAGAAGGAAGAATAGGAAGAATAGGGGAAAGAGATACAAGGAATACGCAGAAACAGAGGAAGAGTTCCCCTTGGTAGCCTTGTGAAAGGCACGGTAATTGGAAACGTTTGTTCTTGAACTTTGTTGGCTAGTCTTATGTCAACTTGACATACAAACTAGAGTTATCTGAAAGGAGGGAACCTCCATAGAGAAGATGCCTCCAAAAGATCCAGTTGTAAGGCATTTTCATAATTAGTGGTTGATAGGGGAAAACCAGGCCCATTTTGGTTGTTCCATCCCTAGGCTGGTGGCCCTGTGTTCTATAAGAAAGCAGGCTGAGCAGGCTGTGGGAAGCAAATCAGTAAGCAGCACCCCTCCATGCTCTCCCCATCAGCTCTTGCCTCCAGCTTTCTGCCCTGTTTGAGTTCCTGTCCTGACTTCCTTCAATGATGAACAGCAATATGAAAGTATAAGAGCCAAATAAACCCTTTCCTCCCCAACTTGCTTGTTGGCCATGGTGTTTCATTGAAGCAATAGAAACAGAGTTTGTGAGACATGTAATATTGACTGTCAATATGAATGGGTTGAGAAACTCTTAGGTGACGAGTTCCAGTATGCCTCTCAGCCCATTTCTAGAGATCTGAAAGCAGAAAGAAAAGATAGCTGAGACAACCAAGTTGTAAACTGGAGGAGATGAGTGGAACTAAATTGGACAGGGAGAAAGCTCTGGAGAACAGGGATACTTGCTCCATGCTTTTGGCCTTTGTAAGTTAAGATATTCTTCTACCTTAAAAGAAAGTCTTTCCACCCTAAAAATGACTGTCTTCAGGCATTTTGTCACAGAAATGAAAGTCTCATCCTAAGACAGAGAACTGACACAAGCATCAGGGCCTGACTACCTAGTTGAAATGTTTTTGGAACTAGTTAGTAGATAGAATTTGGAAAATATAAGAGGTAGAAACTAGAAACCCTCTAGAATGGTATGAGCAGAATTTAAGGGATGGTTCTGTTGACTAGAAGGCGGATAAAACAAGAGGAAAATCTGTGCTCATGGGGTTGCAGATGAGAACAAAGACCCCATTGGGAACTGGATTCCAGCCATCCATGTTCCACTGTGGAAAAGTCCTTCTCTCCATTTTGTTCACACACTGAGACTTTGAGTGAAACTGGATTTTAAAGCAATGGACTCATTAATGTGGTGTGGAATATTTTTAGGCAGCATAGCATTCAGGCTGTGACATAGATATTGATAGCTGCTTTTAGCCACATTTATAGAGAGAATTATGACCAAAAACCAAGTAAGAAACCTTAGTTTTCCTGGAAAAGAATCATATATAAAGCTAGCATCAAGGACGGTGTGGCTGTTGGAGACATCATGACCCTTAGAAAGAAACCAACTACTATGCATTAGATGATAGGAAACAGTATCTTGGGAGTTGGCTGTGGTCTGACATTTATGGGCACTCTATCATTGTGTCTTGTATCAATTTTCATCTTGACATTATAAGAGTTCAGAGCTGAGCACTTGCCTTGAATCTCAGAAGGGTCTTTGAACTTGGACTTCTGAACAACAGTAGAACTGTTAAGTCTATAGGGTCTTGGAGATGAACTGAAGGCATTTGTATTATGGGGTAGAGATGAGCCTTTGGGAGGCCAGGAGTAGTTAATGATTTAAGAAAATATGTTTGGATGTCCACTAGACAAGGAATAGTTAATCTTGATTTTCAACTTGATCAAACAGAACTAAGCCTAGGAGATTAATAAAACACCCTTTATATGTTTTTGAGAGTGTTTTCAGAGAAGATTACTGATGGCTTAAGTCACACCCTGAATAAACAGGCTGGGCGCCTAGATGGATAAGAGAGTAAAAAGAAGAGTCTAGTAACAATACATTCTCTTACTTGCCTCCAGGCCACCTCCAAGGTAAGCTGTTCTGCTCTATCATGCTCTTCTGTCAACTGGACTTAGTCACTTAGCACCATGAATGAAATTCAATATTTCATTCCTTAATGGTTTATGTTAGGCATTTCATCACAGCAGCAAACACTGATAGACACAGAAGTTAGTAGATAATGAATGTGGAGCCCTCCTGAGTAGGATTACTGCCACTCTATTAAGAGGGCAAAAGGTAGTTTGCAGTCTATCTTCCCACTATGTGGAAATGAAACAAGTAATTTGTCAGTGACCCAGAATCAAACCCTTACCAGAACCTCGCCACACTGGTTGGTATCTTGCCCGTGGACTTCTAGTCTGGTAAACTCTGCGAAAGTGAATTCTGTCATGTAAGTTTGACAGTTACAAGTACTATAACAGCTAAAACAACTGGGACACCTCTTGTACGGTAAGAACCCAGAAAAGAACAGTTGAAATGCACCGACTAGACCAGATGCCATCGGGACCATACACACAATACGGGCAATGTGGCTTGACCCCTTCAACATTTATGGCGATCAAATTGTAAAGATGTGAAAACTAGCTTGACTCAACTAGAAAGAAAACACAGAAGTTGAGTTTTGAACTCAAGTCTTTCTGCCCTTAAAACCAGTTGTTTCCAATTATCTTCTAGTGGTAACACTTCGTAAATGCAAGATGCTTTGTCAAGCAAGCTTTGAAATGACTCCAAGAGCAGCCAGGCCTAGCACAGGGGACATTACAGTCTGCTGGAGTCATGGGCAACCCTAGCATCCTCCAAGCCACACTTTAGTGACCTGAATCACTTTATAAAATGGTTTCATTTTACAAATGAGCATGAGGCATCCCTGGAAGCAGCCAATATTGGTGAGATTAAGTAATTAACGTTTCACAGTGTTCATTTTCTCCTTTGCCAGAGTGGGACTATTGGAAGACAAAACTCACCCCCTCCCTTTACCTGGCCCATCATAAGAGAGCTTCCCATGAGAAAAACTTCCTATCCTTATCTGCAGCTAGCTCCCCAGCACCAGCTCTAAGGTCCTTCCTTCCTGCCTGTACTGACAGTCAACGCTGGGGCTCTCCTTATAGGAAACAGTGAGACTGTGACAGGGCAACACAATGCAGAGGTTCTTCCATCTTGTATTTTTGCTGAGACCATTTCAGGCTTAATGAGAATGTGATCTACTAATGGAGATTCCTGTGAAAAATTATCCAACTTTATTCTAGGAACCAGAGGTCATGGTGCTTCTGCTAACTTACCATTGCTTCTGTTAAACTGCTTGCTTGCATATACATATGCCTGCAGCTGCTAAGCAAGATAACAGGGAGTGGGGTTTGCTTTTAAAAGCCCCTTGGTCTAAATGCTCAGGGCAACACTTTGGTACCAAATACCTGAACATACCAGATAGCAGAAATAGACTTTCAATTGGCTACAAATTGTGTCTGAATGGTCATGTCTGATAGGCTCCCTATAGCAAAATCATATTGTTGGTAACTTCCACATTGGTAGCTTATATCTAAATTAGAAAGTCTCCTTTATAACATTTAAGAATAGAACTAAGGCACTGGGCAATAAAAGGAGGAAGAGACCTTCCCTGGGCAACAAGACAATTCTAGAGCTCTGCAGTAGGCCACAATGGCTACATGACTGTGACAGGAATAGGGAAGGATGAACATGGTGATTTCACATTCAGTGCACACAAAAGATCAAATGTCTCATTTATATTTTTGATTATGGTTTACATGTTGAAAAGGTATTTAAGATTAACTGAAATAAGGACATTAATTTAAGTTATTAAATTAACTAAACTTAATTCCATTTTGTATTTTCTTCTACTTTCATGACTACTCTGAAGGATTCTGATCTCTGATCTCGGACTTTCCATCATTATCTATTTAGCTCATGCTGGCACTCACAAGGGCCATGGCCAGACTGCCTTGCTTCCTATGTTCCCTCAAATATTTATTGATTATTCCTCTTGTGGATGAAACTAGATGTTCGAAATAGAGACGAGAAAGAGTCCTTGCCTTCAGGATTATTCAATTCCAGAAAGACACAGAAACCTATGATTTAATGGATACAGAAGTGTAATGATTGGATTTAGAATCACCTAGAAGACACATGCAGGTGTGTCTGTAAGGGAGTTTCCACAGAGGATTGACTGGACTGATTGTAACCCTCACTGTGTTATTTAGGGTTCTCAAGAGAGACTGACGTGATACAATGTATACATTCTGTGGGTTTCATAGGTTTGCTTGCATGATAGAACCCTGGATAGTCCGTCTATCATGCAAGTAAGCCTATGAAACCTACAGTATGTATAATTTGTATCGTATCTATTCCCAGCCTGCAGGAAAATCACTGGGGTTGAATTCACTAGGAAGGTTGAGGAGCTAAGGAAACTGGAGTGTGAGGTTAACAGATGATAGTGGCAACAATATACCTGTCCACTAGAGAAGTGAGTCCAGGCAGGTTCTCTGCTTTCTATTTTGAGCCACCCAATAGAAGGTGCCATCTTCCTAGAGGGCAGGTCTTCCTCTATCAGTCTAGCCCATCCACTATGGAAACACCCTCACAGACACACCAACAGGTATGTCTCTTATGTGATTCTAAATCCTATCATCACACTTCTGTATCCCTTTGTTCATAGGTTTCTGAGTCTTTCTGGAATGGAATATCCCTAAAGGCAGACTCTTTCTCTTCCTTATTTCCAATATCTGGGTCTATCCACAAGAGGAGTAGTCAGTAAATATTTGAGGAAGAATAGGAGGGAAGGCACTCTGGCCACAGGTTTGGTCTGAATAGTTCCTGGCCTCAAGTTGAGACCAAGCCTTCACCACTGATACCCGAAGCCAACCTTTACAGGATCCTTTCAAAAGCATATCACACTTTAGGATGCTTATGTGCTTTTATCTATTAATCTCTTCTCACTAGGCCAAATTCCTAGGCAGGACACCCAATAACAGTTTAATAAGAGAGTCAACCACTGAAACACACACACACACACACACACACACACACACATATATATCAGAGAATTGTTAACACAAGAGAACATTCTGGCTTGCTTGGGATAATGTTCATTTCCTCTCTCCTTGTCTTTAAGGACGTCCTTTACATGATTAGAATGTTTCCTAGAGAAAATGACCTTAACTGCACCTTAATGGTATCTACTTTTCAGATGAAAAACTATCTATTATTCTATTTCTAATGTTCCTTGGCCTATGTTCAAGCTTTTCAGAATGTCTAGAATAGAACAATGTGGTGAAGAGGTAGGGCCTAGTTGTAAGAATTAGGTCACGGGGGTAGAGGGTGCCTTTGAAGGATCTATCTGGCCCCTAGTTGTTTCTATTTCTGTATTTCCTGACTGATATGAGGTGGAAAACCTGGTCCATCATATGCTTCACCACAGTCTTGATGTCTGCTCAAGGAAACTGGACTAATTGTACATACCGAACCCTCTGAAACAAGAACCAAAGTAAATCCTTCTATCTCAAAGTTGATTTCTTGAGTGTTTTAGTCACAGTAACACAAAAGTAACTGTGGTCATTTGAATGGATGTGACCCCAATAGACTTATGGATTTGAATGATTGGCCCATGGGGAGTGGCACTATTAGGAGGTGTGGCCTTGTTGGAGGAAGTGTGTCATTGTGAGGATAGGCTTTAAGGTCTCCTATGCTCAAGCTCAGTCCAGTAGAATCTAGTCCCCTTCTGCTGCCTGAGGTTCAAGATGTAGAACTCTTGGCTCTTCCACTCTGGCATTTGCCTGTGCACTGCCATGCTTCCTGCCATGATGATAATGGACTAAACCTCTGAAACTGTAAGCCAACCCCAATTAAATGTGTTTCTTTATAAGAGTTGCCTTGGTCATGGTGTCTCTTCACAGCAATAAAACCCTAGCTGAGACAGTAACTAACAAATTTGTATTGGTTACTTTTCTGTTACTGTGATAAAATATCATAGTCAAAACAACTTATTGAAGAAAGAGTTTTTTGGGCTTATAGTTGAAATGGAATAAAAGCCCATGATGCCAGAGTGGAAGCATAGTGACTGGAGCAGGAAGCTGAGAGCTTATATTTTGAACTACAAGCAGAAAGGTCAAAGAGCTAACTGGAAATGGTGGGCAATTGAAACCTCAAAACCGGCCTCCAGAGATATGCTTCCTCCAGCATAGCCACACCTCCTAAGCCTCCCTAAAAGCTCCACCAAATGACACCATCTATTCAAACACTTGAGCCTCTGGGTAACATTCTCATTCAAATACACACAAAGTTCCTCTAGAAGTTCAAACCGGCTGCTGATAGCTTCCTAGTCTGTGTGTTCTTTGTCCAAATTCAACAGGAAAACTGAAGGTCCCTGTAGCAGGGGTTTTGGCTACTCTGCTTATGTTTCCCAGAGGGTTGGACACTTCCAGCCACACACCCAGCAGCTCTTTGGATCCTCTAATGAAAGGCACACATACATTAACTTACTTTAAATGCCTCTGCTAACTCAATTACTGGACACTTCTGCCTGCTATCCTAGTCCCAATCAGGGAAGTAGCCAGTGGCCACTTACCCAAAATCTTGTAAACCCCCCCACCACCATCTGTCTCTCCCCGAATCCTTGAGAACCATCATCCTCCAATCCCTTCCCCTCCCTGAGTCCTAGCCCTAACAACTCTAAGGTTCTGACCTGTCTCCCAGCCATTAGCAGCTGGCATCTTTATTGATCAATCAAAAACCAACTGGGACAAGGACCTTTAGCATTTAGACACACAGATTCCTGATAGAATCAAAGCCTTGGTAACAATCTCCAACAGGTGCCTTTGTTCTTAATCTCCAGCAGCTGTCCAAAGACTCATTGTGCCTGGGCTGTCTAATCGGATGCCAGCCTCGAAACCAGGAAGCTGGCTTGTACGGGGTCTCTCAAAAGTCACAAGACTTCATCCACAGAATCAGGGAAGAAAATGATGCCACCTAAATCCCAAGGGGGAAAAATTGGGGCACGGTCTCTCCACTAAATGGAAACCCACCTTGCACATGCATAAATTTTTTAAATTTATTAATGAAGCTAATATGCATTATCCTCCTTAGGGTTGCCAGATTACCTAAGGACATCCTGGATTCTAACTTGCCTAAGCCAACAATCACAGGTCCCAAAAGGCATGGTGCTACATTCAAGGTGTAAAACTACCTTCTAAGCCTCCCTAATAACACACATGGGGAACAAAAAGAGGTGAGAAATGGGCATCCCTTCTCATCTGTAGATGCAGGATCCACAGCAGCCTCCCTATCTGACCAGAAGGCATTAGTGGTTAATTGTACTGCTAAGATCTTCAATTGCAAGACCCTCGATTTCCCAGTGTTGCCTTCATCTTGCTCCTTCAGGAAGAAGACCCTATCCTTTTCCGGTATTGTGCCCAGGTGCCTCTCATTTGGAAGAAACTGCGCTGGAGGGGAGGAAAGCATTTCTCCGGGGCCTGAGCTGGGTTGGTCACAGATTATAGATTGTACTACCCCAGTGCCAGGCACCAGATCCACATCTCAATGCAGCCATATGTTGTTTAATAAACATGGGCTTATGCACATGTTGGTGAAGGGCAGAACTCAGGAAGGAAATTGGAGCACAGGTCCCTTTGGAGCTAAGTGCAGTATGAGGTCTGTCAGCCTTGAGGACCTTGGTACATGGAAGCTTGTATACAAGGTTTTGCACTGTCTTCCTCCCCACAGGATAAATGGAGTTCAGCTGAGTCACAGAAGAAACCAGCTTTGGTCACTGCATGGCTGCCTGGAGTAGAGCCTTGTCAATTCTCAACTCTAATTGAGTTTGATGTGAACATGAAATATATCTCTAGCATATTAATCAACAGAGCTGTCAGCTTTTCTGTTAAAGCACCTAGAACTACTTAACTAGGGGCTGGAGAGATGGCTCAGCAGCTAATAGCTCACACTGCTTTTGCAGAAGAGAGGAGTTGTTTCCCAGCACTCACAATGGGGGTACCTCACAGCCATCTGTAAGTCCAGCTCCAGGGATCTGAAGCCTTCTGACATCTGTGACCATCTGCATTCATGTACGGGTACACATATAAAGGTAAAACTAAGCATTTATTTATTTAAGAACTATATAAACCTACAAGGACAGACAGGAAAGAGGAGACTACTTGCTTGGACCCTCTGAGACCACACCACCTATTCATTTCAAGAAAATAGTAACAATAGCCAGGTGTCAGTGCTACTCGGATTCCTGCCTATGTCACTGTGGGTTTTTAAGCTTACATAATCCAGAAAGCTCCACCCAGAGCTGGGGGTGGAGAATGAGGGGTGAGGAAGGGTGTCAGGTCTCTAACATAGCATGCTGCCAATGTGACTAACGGGATTGGCACACAAGAGTCCAGGACCCAGAATTGGCTTCCCAAGGCTCAGATGTCATGTTCCTATCAATATGATTCGAAGTTATGAACTGAAAAACCAAAAGTGTAATAAGTGGCCATAAAAGTGTCAGCATTAGCTCACAGTTACGAGCTGATGGCAATGCAGCTTCCCGTTCTCAGGCTGCAGAGCCAGCAGCCTCTCTCTGCGGGACAAATGCAGAGAAGCTGTTATCCCTTCTCACAGTCTCAGAGAATATGCCAGTGTTTGGCATGACTGGTTGGGAGCATAGAAATACGGATTCCTTCAACTTATTTAACATGGCAGCGTGTGTATGAGTGGGAAAGGGTATGCCTTAGTGTGTGTGAGGGACACATATGTTCACTCGTGGAGGCTGGAGGTCAAGTTCAGGTTTCTGCCTCTAATGCTCTCCAGCTTATTGGGGAAGGGAGAGCCAATTATGAGCTCATAATTATGATCAGTTATGAGCATGATCTCTCATAATTTTAGCTGGACTGGCTGGCTAGTAACATGTGTTAGTAATGTGTTTCTAAGTCCTGTACCCAGTACAAGTACCCACTGCTACCCCTGGTTGTATGTAGGTACTGGACACTGGAACTTGAGTCCTGACTCATGCAAGCACTTTACCCACTGAGCCATCTCCCCAGTCCTCAAGAAGGCATTTTTTAAAAAAAAAGGCTAAAGGAAACAGAACTGAGTGTAAGGTAGTGGGAAGGGTAGAGGATGGGACCTGGGGGTGGGGTGGGGGTTGGGTGGGGGAGTTTCTTTCCACATGATATACTGAATGGTAAATTCTTGGAGAATGTGTGATAGTTGCAGAGAGGTGGGGAGGGCCAAGTGTTTGTAGAAAAGTCTGAGGCTGGAGGTGTAACTCAATGGACGACTGCTTCCCTGGCGCGCAGGAGCCCCTTGGGTTCCATCTGTAGCACTCCAAAACTAAGAATAGGCCATAGCAGTTTGCCCTGGCTGGGGAGGATTTGACTCTCCTTTTGTCTTCCATGTGCTTGAGGCTTTGCCATTCATGGGCCTGTTCACTAATATTGAAAGGAGAAGCAATGTCACATAACAACTCAGACTTAGCCTGCCAGGTGAGCACCAAGAAAAACAGGAGGCGCTGCCCTCTGTTTCTGTTTTAAATCAAGTTCAAGAGTCTTGATGTGCATCTGATACGTTCTGCAAAGAGTTAAACAAGAAACTATAAAAAATGATAGAAACAATATGAGATCTAACATCTCAACAGTTGCCAAAGCTAGCAAATAATCAAACTCTGACCACAAAACCTCTCCAGACCACAATGGCACCGATGCCAGCCCCAGAACAAAGCTGTCCTGCATAGCTCTTAAATCCCTTTCGTCTCTGCTCATCTCCTGACCAAATGTTGGCAACAAATGAGCTCCCAGAATTTGGGTTGTAAAGGGGTTCAGAGAGTAATCTGAAGCAGTAATTGTCAAATCAAGAAGAGAGGATGGTCCCATCTCACCCAATGCCAAGGGTATGTCAGATGTGAGGAAGTGGGTGTGTAAACAGATCTTCATTGTTGTTGCTCACTGGAGAACATTTCTTTGCTTCCTCAGAATAAGTCACTCAAAGAAACACCACAAAAGTCTCTACCAGTGAGGCAAGCAGACAGCCTTGTGGAGAGTACCCCACAGTCTGAGGAGGTAAAAGACATGCTGTGGAAGGTGTTAATACCATCAAAGGGAATATTGCAGAGTCCCACAGGGAGAAAGCTTTGGTTTATTCTTACTTAACAGTTCATTCTCTCTCTGTGTCTCTGTCTCTGTCTCTCTCTCTCTCCTTCCCTTCCTCCCTCCCCCTTCTCTCTCCCTCCCCCCCATGTGTGTGTGTGTGTGTGTGTGTGTGTGTGTGTGTGTATCTGTGTCTCTGTCTCTCTCTCTCTCTTTCTCATTCTATTCTGCAAATTGTGACTGAGCAGCAAACTTGTGCTATAGAATGTGGGAGTCAGGCAGGGCAGTGGTGGCGCACGCAGCAATTGAGAGGCAGAGGCAGGCGGATTTCTGAGTTCAAAGCCAGCCTGGTCTACAGAGTGAGTTCCAGGACAGCCAGGGCTACACAGAGAAACCCTGTCTCAAAAAAAAAAAAAAATGTGGGAGGCTTTGGAGCCAATTTGAATGAGGCACAAGGCCAGCTCTCTGCAGGTCAGTGCAAGAAGCTCATAAATCAGCAGAAGGTAGCCATACAGGTCTTCTTCTATAGACTTTCAAGTTCTCCCCAAAGACACAGGAGCCTTTAGAAAATGCTTCCCTGCAAAGGTGACAGCTCCCATGCTGTGAGTGGTTTTATGGAGATTCCAATGTCAAACAATAACCACTGATCTATTATGACCTTCCCAATCAGCACCATTGTGCTAAGCCATGTCCAGATTTCGTCCATCATCCTTCACATTGTGATACTATAAGTGTTTGTGATCTGAAGTCACCATGCCTCAAAGTAATTTCTTTATGTCAGGTCCCAATAGATGGGGCACCTCCCAAAAAGAAAAAAACCAGCTGACAATGAGTACCATCATTATCTCCTGGGAGTGAACATTCTTTAACATTAAATTCCATGGTTTTGGATCCTAATAAAATTTAGCAAATGCTCATCTTTAGAAATAATGGGTGATTATCAGAGGTTCAAGACTAGGTAGGAAGGAACAAGGAAGCGCTGGTCAAGGCCACAGACTTTCAGAGGACCAGTAATTTCTGGAACAAGAGTAATCACACTGTGCTGAGTTTTGCCAGAGAAAACAGACTGAGACATTCTTAGTCATGCTCACTTAGGAATGAGCGATTCACCCCTCAGAAGAACATCAGGGCTCTTGCTAGGTTGGAGAACCTCTCCACCCACACCTCTCTGAGGGTGGCTGTGACCATGAGGAACAAGAGCCAAATGCAGAGCAGCTCCCTGGAAAATTGGCAGGGACTGGGCCCCGGGGGGGTCTGAGCTTGAAATGTGAACAGAAACTAATCAGGCAAGCTGAAATGGGAGGGATAAAAATTTATCATCATTGGTGATGTCATACTTGACGATGAGTGGGCTTTCTCATGGGATGGTACCCTGTGCCTAGAACCCAGCTTGCCTCTGAGCAGATACTGAAGCTGTGTTCATTGTAGAGGTGAATGAATTAGCTGTGGATTGGTCCATTTTCAAGGAACTAGAACCTGAAGCGGGAAAAGTAAGCACTAAAATGAGATTGAAAAATATTAAAATACCATGTTTCTCAGAAGTGGCTTGAAAAACAATAGGTAATTTAGATAAACGTTCAGAGGTGATATTAGAGAAAAATTTCCAGTTGACAAAGTATTTACATACATTATATCATTATATTATATAATGTATTTACATACATTATAATCAATGGTGATTAAGACTTCTTTACAAAGAAAACATCTCTAGAAGGAAGCTTAAATATTAATTTACACAATAAACATATTGTTTGCAAGAATGAGAAAGCTAGGTGTGGTAGCCCACACCTGAAATGCCTACACTTGGGAGGCAGAGACAGGAAAGTCACGAGGTCCAGATTACCTTGGTTTACAAAGCCAGGTCCAGGCCAGTCTGAGCTGCATAGCAATGCCTCATCTGAGAAAGCAAGCAATGTGGGTGGTGTAGAGAAGGACATACTGTGGAGCTGTAGCTCAGTGGTGAGGAGCCTACCTAGCATGTACAGGCCCAGGATCCAGTGTCTAACATTACAAAAAGTACAAGAAGACGAATTAGAAAGAATGGAAATAATAATTTCTAATAATTTCTATTTGTGCCATTGGCCTGCCTTTCTGACTCGAGCACTGTTAGAAATCTGGATTTGATCTCCTTGTTCATTACTTGTTTATTCTCTGTCTCCTCTGCAAACTGTGCTGGGCATACAGGCATCAGTGTGGAGGTTTAACCCCACTTTCCCTGGCCCTGAGTACAGCATGTAGCTGACAAGTCCACACATATAACCAAGGGAGTGTCCCCTCTCCTGCCTGCTCCCACCTGATTGGGGAATGTTTTAGAATTTAAAGGACAGATCCCTCAAAGGAAACAGAATTTGGAGCCACACTCCTCTTCCGATCCCTCACCTCTTTATTTGACATGGGCGTCTCACTGCGTTGCTAGGATTGCCTTCAACTCCCAGGGACATGGCAACCTCCTACCTCAGGCTCCTGAGCTGCAGACTACAGGTGTAGCCCATCTGTCTTCCCTCTCTGCTCATGCCTAGATTTGTGGGACTTCTTTCTCCCCCTCAGATAGGAAGATTACTGGAAAGTCCATCTCCAAGCTCAATCTGAGGCTAGCCCACTGGCTTAATGAAGAAGGGAGTTGGTAGCTTGGCCCATGAAGCCCGTTAAGGAGGCCACAAATGCTGTTTCCCTTAGAGGTCTACTGGCTCTAGATGCATACTAGTTAATAAGTAAGATCTGTCAAGACTTTTGCTCTGCCATGGCATTTCTCTATAATGTTACACATTATAACAGGAAAAAATAGAAAGCAATATGGTGAACCTGAGAAGACCACATTTTTCTAACAGCTCAGAGAAGAAAAATAATTTTTTGGCATTTGTGTTAAATTACCTAAGAATTGAGATTTAAGCTCAATTTGCTGCAAGAATTGTATCCAAATCCGGGCTAACTCCACTTCTTTTATTCGGGTTCAAATTTTCTCCTTCTTATTTTTAGCAGTGCTTCAATTATTTTAAGATGATAATAGTCATCAGACTCTTTCGATTCTGAATTTATATAGAGCAAGGCCAACAGTTCTCTTTTTTCAAAGTCTTCAAGAACCCAAACTTTCTCTGTCCCACATTCTGCTCCCAAGACATTAGCTCTAATTAAGCTAATCAAACCCATACACAGTCGTAAGAATTAAAAAGTGGTAGAGAGCGAGACAACTGTATGAGAAACAGATATTATACAATGAAAATAAAATGAATTCTCCAGACTTCTGTAACTACTGTGCCATTAAACGCATTTATTTTTGAATGAGCTTTGATCTTTGTTTCATAGACCAAGACGTTGTCATTAGAGGAATGAATTATTTCCTGCACGTTGACCTTGTTCATATTCCATACCAAGATCCAATCCTATTACAGCTGCAATTGAGCATAATCCAATTACAATTTTTACTTCAAAATATAACATGATCCGTGGTGGTACTTGAGAACCAAATGTACTCTGAGTTGGTTCTTTCATTCCCCCTTTAAAACAGGGTTCTCCTTTGCATGAAATTAGGGCTGACTGCAGGCTGGTTTGAAGGAGCTTGTTAGGAAAACAGAAGTGCTATGAGCAATAGCCTCTCCCAGTAGCCTCAGCCTTGGAGTCACATGCCCTTCTGCAGCAGGCCATCCCCAAACTCCCTTCACTAATAAATTCCCTGTGTTCACTCTCTTACCATTGAACTGAAGTCTTGAGGGGCTTTCTTGCCCTTGTCACTTGCTGTCTCTGGTTACATCTTCTTAATTTCTACAAGTTACTTTCAGGCTCTCTGCACTATGAATTCTGTTCTCTCAGTAGAGGGTAGTCTGGGAAAATAAGGACCTCTGAGGTAGCCAAGAGTTCCTGCAATCTTGTGTCGTCAACTTTCCTTTACTGTGACAATGAGCTTATAAAGAGAAAACGGGTTATTTTGGCTTATAGTTGAGAAAACGGAAATGTTTTGATTTGACACAGTTGTTTTGGACCTGTGATGAGCCAGCACATGACGGGAATGCACAAGGCAGAACAAAACTGCTATTCTGGAGGAAACGAAGGGACAGACTGAAGGAGGAACAGCCAAATCTGCACAGTCTTCCACAAGATTGTGGCCCAGTGACCTGAAGTCATTCTGCTAAGCCATCACTTACAAGCTCCATCAACTCCCCATGGTGTCAAGCTAGGGACCAAGTCTTGAACACATGAACCATTGGAGAACATTCAAAGAGCCAAAGTACAACTTGGCTCTTTCCGGGTCTTTTTCATTGTTTCACAAGAAAGCAGCTAATTTTATTTGTTTGGATTACCATCCAGGGTTGTTGAAGGGGTCAAAGAAAATGCTTGGTAAGTTAAATTTTCTGCAAGGTTTTATGCAAGACTGTCAAGATGGGATCTTGTTCTAGAATAACTCTAAGAGATAGCTGAGAGGAATCCCAATGTGTGGCACTCCTGGAGGCCAGCAGTGCACAACTATCTGCAGTGTGATATCCTTGTGCCTTACAAAGGAGACATAAGAATAGAAAGAACCAATGCTGAAGAAGACAGGCAGTTGAGATGTAAAATGAAGGCTCCAAACAGGTAAGTGTACCTACATAGAGGAAGATCCAGAAGGACGTATTCTACCCTTCAAAAGTATGAGATGTGTGGTGGTTTGAATAGGTCTGGCCCCATAGATTCATGTGTTTGAATACTTTGCCATAGGAAATGGCACTATTAGAAGGTGTGGCCTTGTTAGAACAGGTGTGGCCTTGGTGCAGGAAGTGTGTCACTGTGGGGATGAGCTTTGAGGTCTCCTATGTTCAAGTTCCAGCCCATGATGAAATCAAGTCTCCTCCTTGCTGCCTTTGATCAAAATGTAGAACTCTCAGCCCCTCCAGCACCATGTCTACCTGCATGTTTCCCGCCATGCTGATAATAGACTAAACTTCTAAAACTCTAAGTTAGTCCTAATTAAATGCTTTCCTTTATGAGAATTGCCATGGTCATGACGTCTCTTCTCAGATGCCTCAGAATGTAAGAAGTATGTTGCATGTAGCTTTTGCTGCCCTGCCTTAACTCCAGAAACAGGCCCCTATCCAGAAAATATTGTATCTGAGGGTAAAAACACAGAGACAGACAGTTGTTCAATTTCAGCTTGTCTTATTAGCACAGTTGCTGGGCTCTCCTTATCTCCTGCCTGGAGAAGCATGCCCTTATCAATATTCTTAGCTCGGCACCTCTCTACCTGCCCTCAACTTTAGTTGCGCAGATACATTTAGTCCAGTTCAACATTCTCAACCACCTGACTGTAGAACAGGCCACTCTGCCCAAGATCTCACATGGCTGCTTGACTTATCTTTCTCTGAAGCATGGTGAACTCTCACTTCCTCTCTTTCCTGTGTCTATCCAATTGCCTGTAGGGACCCAGAAGTCCTGCCTATTCCTTCCACTCAGCAATTGGCCCATGGCCTCTTTACTGATAGATCAAGAACCAATTGGTCTGGAAACCCCCCCCCCCCCAAAAAAAAAAGAAAGAAAGAAAGAAAAGAGAACAATTGGGGAGCAGGACCTTAGCATCAGAACCACCCCTACACCAGCATTCTTTTTTTTTTTTTTTTTTTTTTTTAATTTGAAACAGGGTCTGACTATGTAACCCTGGATGGTCTATAACTCTCTAGACCATTCTATTCAAGGTTGGCCTTGAACGATGCCTTCTGAGTGCTGGGATTAAAAGTGTATACCGCAATACCCAGCTGAATTTACTTATTTATTCAGTGGTTTGGTTTTGTTTTCAAGGCAGGGTTTCTCTGTAGCCCTGGCTGTCCTGGAACTCTTCTCTATAGACCAGGCTGGCCTCGCACTCAGAGATCTGCCTGCCTCCTGAGTGCACCACCACCACCAGGCTCATCTTAAAATTTTGACTATGAGTTTTACAGTTTTCAGGAAGCTTTTAAAAATTAAAAACCATGGTGGATGATCAGGGATCCCTTCAGCCCTAAATAGAAAACACAGGGAATTGCCCTATTTGGTGTCATGCATGGAAGCTAATATGTTTCATATTTCATAAAGTATACCTAGATTCACAAGAAGAAGCTGACGAGGACTTGTCTTAGCTAAGGATTCCATTGCTGTGATGAAACATCATGACCAAAAGTAACTTGGGGAGGAAAGGATTTATTTAGCTCATAGTTCCATATAGACAGTTCATCATCAAAATCTGGAACTCAGATAGGGCAGGAACCTGGAAACAAAAGCTGATACAGAGACTACAGAGGGGTGCTGCTTACTAGCTTGCTCATTAAGGCTTGCTCAGCCTGCTTTCTTGTAGAACCCAGGACAACCAGCACAGGAGTCGCACCACCCACTATAGGCTGGGTCCTCCTCTGTAGATCCCCCAATTAAGAAAATGCCTTAGAGCCAGGTCTTACGGAAGCATTTTCTCAATTGAGATTCCTTCCTTTCAGATAACTCTAGTTTGTGCCAAGTTTACGTAAGACTCACCAGCACAGCCTGGTAACGTCATACTGGGAAGTTAAGCACTCAGTCTCATCTGTCTCACAGATATGTGTTCAGGTCATTGTTGAAGAGCAAGGATTGGCATCACCCATGGAGTAAAAGCCTGCAGAAGCTTGGGCCATCTAGGTTAGAAACAGCAAACTATTCTCTAGAGAAGAGAGCATGGGGGTAGTGGTGGGGGTGTTAGAACCATAAAATGGACACCAACCAGTCTAAGGAAGAATTGATATTATTGTGAAGGAAGATTTGAGTTGCAAATGAGACAGAGATCATTCAAATTGGCTTCCCAGAAGCAAGGACAAAGGGTGTTTGTCTCAGGAATTAGGACTTCCAGAGTTATCGCTACCTGCCCAGCCTTCTTGTTTGTCTCACACTCCATTAAACATGTGTATTTTATACAATGAATTCTTTTACTACAGATCACAGTTTTATGTTGGATTTGTTACTTTTCTGTAATCAAAATACCAACAAGAAGCACATCAAAGAAGGATTTATTTGACTCACAGTTCAAGACAAATACTTTACTGTTCTATTATTTGTTATTTCTTTGTTACTGTGCAGGTTCTTCATGGGTTCTTCTTCTGTCTCCTAAGGATATCTTGTCTAGCCCAGCTCAATTTCTCCATTCTCAACTGTTACCAACTGTCTTCTCTTCTCACTGTGTTCTCTGTTCCTATTCTTCTGTCTCCTGGAACCTCCTCAATCCTACTTCTGAATCCTATTCCTAGCTCTCAGTCTGTGCTGGCTTTATAGATTCTTTCCTGTTCCCAGAATTCCAAGAGGCAACTAACACTGAAGGGCATAAGGACCTTTAAAGGGCCAGGCACACAAAATAAATCATACTACAGGATACAGTCCATCACAAGGGGAAGAATGGCTGCAGGAGCTTGAGGCAGCTGGTTCCTTTGTGCCTGCAGTCACGAAGCAGAGGGAGACTATACCAAGTGCTCAGCTCACTTTTTCCTTGTTGAGTCAGATCTTCAGCACAGTCATCGATGTCACCTGCCCACATTTAGAGTGGGTCTTCCCGCTTCAATTAGTCCAATTTAGAAAATCACCCATTCACATGTCCAGGGTTGTCATTTAGATCACTCTAGATCCTGACTAGTTGACAGTCAATGTTGACTATCACATAGGGTTGCTATGGAGACCTTGAAACAGTAGAGCCAGCGACCAGTTTGATTGCATCACTAAACACTGTAATGTTTTTGCCTCTCAGAGCTAGCAGGTCCTGGAGATGGGAGTAGGTAACATCTCACTGTGTGTACCTCATTCTTGAACTTGCTAAAGATACTGTTTTGCTCTGGGTGCAGCTTTGGTTCCCCAAAAGTGCTTACCCATTATGTTGGATTGTTGTTGGGGGCAGCACTATCAGACAGAATGGGTGATCTCATATCAATCTGAGGGACATGGAGCCGTGTTCAGATCAAAACCATAACTCTGAATCAAACCGCTAAGGATTGAGTCCAAATTTATCCCATACTAATTGTGTACTTGTCCATGTTGCTTGGCTAATTTTGGTACCAATCCCCTCATTCTTGAAATAGATATTGTAGGTTGAATTATGTCTTCCCTAAAAATACTTGAAGTACTAAGCCAGGGTGCCTATAAATGTGACCTCATTTGGAATTGAGGTCAGTGTAGATGTAACCACGTAAGTTAAGTGGAATCTAGTGCAGTGACTTTTGTCTTAGAAAGGGAATTTGGCACAGATACAAAAGAAACTGTCATGTGACCAACATAGGCAACAATCTCACTGAGCAGCCGATAAGGCAAGGAAAACACCGAAGATGGCCAGGGAGAGTGAAGGGGGTCTTTGGAGGGATCATGAGGGTGGTTTGTTATCTGATTTAGGACCTTTCGGGTTGTAACAACATAAGCCCTGCAGTGCCAAGCCAGTCAGTTTGTAGTCACTCATTTTGGCAGCCTTTGGGAGCCAACAATGTTAATCATGCTTCCTGCCTTTGGCTGACCATCTTATTGTTCAGAACTTTTGCTTCTCCTCTGTAGAGGATGATACACCTCTGTCCTGCAGGTGGCAAGCCTGGCCATTTTATTTGGTTTGGCCAATGAAATATGGGTAGAAATGAAATGAACCTCCCAGGAGAGGCTGGTTCTGTTCTTACCTCATCCCTCTCTCAGGAAACACTGACTCTTCATGTGGAAAACTCCTTCATCCTGAAAATGAAAACAGAGGGGAATCAAGTTGAGGCCAACCTGCAATGAGCATATGCAGGAGTCAGACAGAGAGCCAGACCTCTGTTCTCACAAGGCCTTGACACTGAGGATGTTTGTTAGTGCAGCAGAACATAGCCTTATACAGCCGTCACTTTATGAACGGATGTGTGGAGTTGACAGTATGATGCTGGGAAAACCTAGAGCTGGCATATTGCTGATATCATGTAGTCCTGGGACTAACGTCCATGTTCAACCAGTATTGTAACTACTGCATTGTTACCCCATGTTTAGATAAAACGTAGAGTAGAGTTGGGGGATTAGGAACCATTCCTGGGACTTCACAGGAGCACTTACTCTCCAAAGGGTGGACCTTTGACAGCTACACCCACTCTTGCTTCCATGTTTGCTGTGTAGTTTAGCCCACCATGAGTAGCTGAGGGGCTGTCCCATGCCTTCCCTGCCATGGTCAGCCAAAGGCAGAAGGCATGATTAACATTGTTGGTCTGTTCTGAAACTGAGTCCAGATAAATCTCTCTTCCCTTAAGTGGCTTCTATCAGGGACTGCCATTACAGCAACACAAAAGCAAAATATGTTCAGCTAGGTGCAGCTGGGACCTCCAGTGACACCAGCCAATACTTTACCATTTGTTCTGTTTTTGAGTTAAGCTTCTATTACTAGTCTTGAGTCCTGTGATCAATTTTAATGCCCTGCTGCCAGCTTTCAGCACAGTGAGATGCATTTAAAAAAAATTAAGAATTTTCTGGGAATACAGGATACTCTTGCTCAGTGGTGGTCTGGTAACTGAAAGGTTTCAGCTCTGCTGCTGACCACCGTCATGCAAGAGTATCTGTCACATGTCACCAGGCTGGGGGCTGGGGAAATCAAACTTCAGAATTAGAAATAAGGATTCTAAAGAATGGGTATTGCTTTTATAAAATCACAATATAAAAATTCAGTATTTGAACCGGGCAGTGGTGGCACATACCTTTAATCCCAGCACTTGGGAGGCAGAGGCAGGCAGATTTCTGAGTTCAAGGCCAGCCTGGTCTACAGAGTGAGTTTCAGGACAACCAGGGCTACACAGAGAAACCCTGTCTCAAAAAACCAAAACAACAACAAAAAATTCAATATTCAGTGACTAAGAACAGTGACTGCTCTTGCAGGGAACCAGGGTTCTGCCCTTTTCAGCACCCATATGGTAGCTCACAATCATCTATAACTGTAAACCAAGGGAGATCAAATACCTTTTTCTGGCCTCCTCAGGCACTATATGTGCATAGTGTACAGACACACATACAGGCAAAACCTCCATGCACATAAAATAAAATAATGTTTCAAATTCATATTCAAATTTTTGAAAAATGGGAATGGTGTTTATGTATATCTTTTCTTCAGATTAATAATTAAGTTTTGCACATATACTCCTATGCCTTTATTCTCTCCTGTCTGCACTGTATTACAAAAGGTTGGAAGAACTTCTGGTTTATAGTAGGTTCCCAATAAATAGAGACAGCAAATCTCCCAGCATTCCCTCCTCTCTGGTCTCACCAAGATCGCAGAGGCTGACTAGACACATTCATCAGATGCTTCAGTGTGTGATTCAGGGTCAATGTGACCCAAACAAAATCTGACCTTCTCTTTTTGCTCCCTCAATCCTGAGGGCTGTAAACACTTCTCTCCTTTTCATTCACTGCATCATTCCTTGGGGTCCTCCTCTGAGCTACATGCCTGTCCCAGGCCCTGGGCTCAAGAACACACAGAGATGATTCTGCTACTGTGTTCTTTGAGAACAGTGCTCTTGGAGTGGTCCTTCCTCACCAACCTTAACTTTCTCAGGGAGACATGGGAAATTTCTGGTCCTTTGAATAGGTGGGAAATACTTCCAGGTATTTTTTTATTCCACATTTCCCCATGGAATCTAGGAGAAAGAGTAGCCCATCAGAGAACGTGCTATGCAGAACAGAAAAGAACACAGAAAAAGAAAACGTATACAGAAAGTCACATTGGGTGGGAGGGGAGAGATAGGACCATATCATTGTCATATATTTGTGATAATGATAGAAACAGAGACCTAAAAGAAAATGGGACAGCGGGATTTGATTTGTCTTGACTTCACTGTTGGGTATGGAACCCTAGGGCCTTGTAGATGGGATGTAAAGGTTCTAGTGCTTAGCTACTGTCCTGGGGCAGACTATGTGGCACAAGGACTCAACAGTAGAATATCCACAGAGAGCAGGAAGAGTGGGCAGCCAAGAAATAGAACAGAGAGACCTTAGTGGGTGGCAGTGCACAGGACGCTAGCAGGAGACAAGACTAGGGGGCAATGACCATGTCAGTGAACAGCAGGTAGGCATGCGAAGGAACCTGGGGTCTATTCCACTCTCTGAGCAGCTACTAGAGGTTTCTAGTGAGGAGTGATTACCATTGTCTTAGCCAACACCCACCTTCACAGACTTTCTCAGTTTAGAAATCTGCATCCCTCCTCCTTCTTCTAGGTGTTCAGTGAGATGGCCCGTTTGTTCTAATGGTCCCTTCAATTGCTCACAGTTAGTTCATTGCCTATGTCTCAGACTTTTCTCATTTAAACTTTCCCAGGATGTCTCTATCTGAGTTGCTCCCTTTGACTAATGTCTAATATCCAAGCTAAGGTCTCTTGTCTAGAAATATTGACCGGTATCCTATGCCAAAGTTAAAGCTCAAATCTGACCATTACTCCTGCTTTTTTATGTTTAAAAAATTTTAAATTGTTATGCTTATGGGTGTATGTTTAGTCTACACGTGTATCTGTGTACCAGCTGCATGCCTGAAGCCTGTGGAGGCAGACAAGGATGTAGGATCCTCTGGAACTGAAGTTACATTTGATTGTGAGACACCATGTGGGCGCTGGGAACAAAACCCTGGTCCTCTGCCAGAGCGGCCAGTGGTCTTCACTGCTGAGCCCTTTCTCCAACCCCGCTCCCATTCTTGCTAATGTACCTCCTTCTTCTGGTCTCACTGAAGTCCCTGATTTGCATGAAACATGCTGTGGATGCTTCTTCGTCTCCCTAGCATGTCATTCACCATTTGGTTCATATCATTCCATCCTTTAAGACACAATTCAATGATTCTAAGAAGCCTTCCTTAGTTCCAAGCTCCATATTGGTGAAGTACTCCAAAGGGTCTGTCTTCTGGAGCACTGGTCAAGTTGGGATCCCAGTTCTCTGGCTGAAGAATAAACTTTTGGGAGCTCTTGACAATAGAGATAGAATCTTCCGAAAGAACCTAGCAGATGCCCAAGAAATACCGAACTTAATAAAAGCATGTCTTCTTAACAGAGACCTCTGCGAAGGAGACAGAGTTGTTGGCATCTTGGGGTTACCATCTTTGAGCAGAACATTCAGCAGTCACAGTGCTCAGCTGCTGTCATTCAAGCTGTTAGCTGCCTGTTTGGAATCCAGGCAAGGAGGAGATGCTGTCCTTCTGTGCTGGCATCTCCGGAATTCATCATGCTAAATCAACCTGTAACAACAGAAAAAGGACTAGATAATTTGCAACCAGTCACTAGCTGTCAAGTCAAGTTAATGACAAGGTTAGTCTAACAGCCCACATCTGGGTGGACAGATGCTAACATCTCACAGACTCATGTAGCCAAGTTACTACCACATTAAAAGAAAATGAAACAATGGACTTAGTATGTATGGAGATGACTCAGTTGGTAAAGAGCTTGTCCTGCAAGCATCAAGGCCTAAGTCTGACCCCCAGTTCCCATGTTTAAAAAATTCCAGGCTTATGTTACTCACTTAGAAACCTTGGGCTTGGGAAGTGGAAATAGATAGATCCCTGAGGCTTGCTGACCAACTAGTCTAGCTAATCCATAATCTCCAAGTTCAGTGAGAGAGTCTACCTTTAAAAATAAGGGAGAGAACAGTGGAGAAACATGCCTGACCTCTGATCTCAACACACATGTACATTCTTATGACTGCCCCCCCCCTTTACACACACACACTCAGCAAGTCTGTGGCCACTCCTATGATCAGACCCAGGAAGGACCTGCATGGATAAGTGAGAGGAACTGAGGCAAAGAGGTAGTGAAGCCAAGCATAGTAGTCGGTGTTATTCAATTTTGCTTCTCTTGTTTCTACACCCTGCATAAAATGGCATCCAGAACTCAGAGCAAACGCTTACAGACACGTGGTGAGCACTTTTATAGTAGTCAATATTTCCTCAGAAGGCATCTGGGTAAAATGATAAAAATGACAGTGTATGATCTCAACCCTCCTGGTTCAATGTCGGGAGATGAGAGAGACGTCAGAGGGCCCTCGGATCTGAAGAAAAGACATTGGAGGAGATTGAACCATAGCTCCCTGTTTAGAGAGGAGAAGTTGAGGCTCAGGTGGAGAAAGGGATCAGCTGGTCCCTTGGTTTCCTGGCAGTGGGATGAAGAACATGTTTAGCAGAACCCCCAGAACAAGGTGCCCTGGCTGAGGCCACAAAACAGGCTTGGAGACAAATCGAGAAGAGTGCCAGCTGGATCCAGGCACAAGAGAAGGTGCCTGTGATTGGAACCTGAAAAGACAGACAAACTCTAACAGATTGGGATAAAGGATGGTCCAAAGCAGAGGGGCAGAATCAAAACAGAGTGGAGGGGATCCCAGGAGGGGCCACCGTGTGTGATCAGCCTGATGAGCTAAGGCAGGAACATACCTCAGTCTTCCATCTTGCCAACAAAGCCCTTCATCCTACCATCACCTGCTACTTGGTGTTTATAATTGTCTTGGTTGGCCCATTTAGTACAGTCAGCACCTTCTAGACTACGTGATCTTTTAAAAGTCTAGATTAGATCACACACCACTGGCTGATTAAAATGTCCAATGCGTTTAATATACTATCTCTCCCCTCACCCCCATTGCCTACAGTTCCTAAGTAAAATGGTATTTCTTACCCTGGCTTTCTTCTACCTTCTGACCCTGCATCTTTGGCATGCAGCGTTTATTGCAAACAGGAATATTAAACCATAACCAGCAGAATAAGGCACAGTTGCAAGCATCAGTGGCGGTGGACTCTACAGGAGAATGGGTAAAACACGCTTGCGCTTGGAACCTCAGCACTTGGGAGGCTGAGGTGGGAAAGGCAGGAAGATCACATGCCTGAGGGCAGCCATAATGAACTCTGTGACAAAAACCAAAATAGAACAACAGCAGGAACAACACATTTTGACTCAGTTTTAAAAATTTAAAGATGAAATTGCAGAAGAAAGCACTTAAGATGCCTTGCTCATAAGGAAAACTAAAAATTACATTCGTTAGAACTCCATACAGAAGCCAGGATGGTGGTGGCACACACCTTTAATCCCAGCACTTGGGAGACAAAGGCAGGTGGATCTCTGTGTTCAAGGCCAACCTGGTCTACAGAGTGAATTCCAGCATATTGAGAGCTATGTTTTCTTTTTTTGTGAGTCAGAAAGTGAAGTTAGGATCAGGTGTCATGACAACAGGAAAGAAGAGGACAGACATGGAGGACATAGAGGTCAGGAAATGCCATCAAAGAGAAGGCAGAAAAATATAATAGACCTGTGACGGAGAGGGCTTGGAATAATGGTTCCTATCATGATGTGACCACTGCTCTCATGAACTCACTCCAGCGATGATCACCTACAGTGGGCCACCCAAGGAGACAGTCAACCCAACATTCAGGCACAGGACGGCTGATAGCCCCCCACCTCCTCTCTGGAGATCTAGCAGTTGTTGGCTGTTGGGGAGGGGCATACTGTCTTCCATGATAGAGCCTCTGGTAAAGTATGTCCAAGAGAGTGGCCCTGGTTAAATTTAGTGAGTCAAAGACAGACAGACAGACAGACACACACACACAAGGCATGATAATGGGAGGGGGTCCTTTGGGAGAAAGGAGAATATGTAGGACACAAGAGAGTGGGTAATAAGAACGTAGAGTGTATAGATGTGTGATTATAAAGAATACATTAATTTTTAGAAGTAGAGATTTTTTAAGCAGAAGGAAGGGGGTTAGAGCAAACACACAGCAAGACCAGCTGTGACTTAACCATTGCTAAAAGCTAGAATATTTGGGGGCATATTTTATATTCTTTTCACTTCTACATACTCTGAAAATCACTTTTATTTAAAACAATGATTCATTTCTTTTTAACTATTCATGGCTCTCTCCCGTTTGACGCAAGATATCATCCAGCCCTTGCTGGACTAGAATCATCTCTAAGGCAGCCCCTGCCTCCCAAGTCCTGGGATTGGAAACATGAAGCAGCAAACCTGGTCTATATACATGCATTTTGAATTTTCTCATGGGAGTGGAAAGGCAAATGAAAGAGAATAACAGAAACAGGTGAAGAAACGCAGCCAGGCTAGCAGCCAGCGTGGCCTGCTTCTTGGTTTGAGCAGGGTTCCCATGCTTTTCTCTCCCCATTCTTGGAAGACCTCCACCGCTGCTCCATGGTTTCTTTATGCAGGACCTGCCTCACAGTGTTGAACATGAGGGAATGAGGAGGAAAGATGAAGCAAATGAGAAGAATGACTTGGCCAGCCCTCTAGTCCCAAACTATACATAGCTGTAGATTTCTCCCATTTACCACTAAAGGAGACTGAGTCTCAAAATGTCTGTGTGCAGGTACCACACTGCACAATCCGGACGGGTGAGAGGCAGGAGGCCTTCCCAGGAAACTCAAACCCTGGCTTCAAGTGTGGATCACTCTGAAAGTGAATTACTACCACTCTGACATGCAGCCTTGGATGTTAGATGTGACACCATTCTGGAAAGGACTTCCTTTCTTCCTCCCTTCCCCCACACCGAACAGTGCCTGATTAGCCTGTATCCTGAGGCACATGCCCCTGCCTCTGCCTCTGCCTCTGCCTTATAGGGATGGAATTACAGGTGTGAGGAACCATGCTCAGCTTCTAGACTTTGAAGATGTTTGCTTGTTTAAAACGTTTATTTAATTGAATTTATTTTAACGGGTTTATAACAATGTCAAATGTGTACATATGTGTGAGGCTTCACATGCTGTCTGGCACAAGAATATATTGTGTAATGTGATGATCAAGTCCCAGACCATGTCTGTCTCCTCAAACATCATCATTTCCTTACATGGGAGGTATATTGAGTCCTTCTTGCTCTTTGAAGTGCACAAGCATTATCATGAATCAGGATAGTCCTACTGTGCCTTCGCACTTGGGACCTTCCCACTTCTATTAACTGTAACCGTGAAAGACGGATCTACCACCTTATCTCTGCCTCTTCGCTTAGGATTCAAGAGTACTTGTTCTTTGGACCTTAGCAGAGTGCTCCCATCAGCCTGTGAGTGTGGGAGGTCTCGGAGGTTCTTCTGATGCAGGGACCCCCTGCTACAGGTCCTTCTGAGGACTGGGACATCCGTGCCATCAATACCCAGTTAAGTGACACCCGCAGAAGAACAGCGTGCAGGGACAGCTCCTTGTTCACCCTTCCTCTTCCGGGGTTTAATTGCGCTCACAAAGGCAAGCCCGAGGCCTCTGAAGCATCCCTGTGGCAGTCACAAAGGCAGGGAGACTTCAGGCTATGGCTACAAAGCAGCCTCTGCTCTCCCCTATTGTGCCCAGCAGCCACAGCAGTCTCAGAGCCGGCGGCGGGAGTCTTACATATCTCATACGTGCAAGCAAAGTGGAGGAACAATGGAACAAATTATGAACAAGCTCAGAGCGGAGCTGTGGAATTCTTCCCTTTGTGAGCCTCCCTTGCTGTCTGCTGGGAAGGCTGGCTGGAGGGGAACACGGGGGTGGGGATATTTCAAGAGTAGAAGGCCAGCCAGGGTCCCTTACTTCGTACCCTGGTGGCAGCATTAAATGCTTGTAAAAAGTCCAGGACAGAATTGAAGAGAAAGCCTTCGAAATGTTTGCACTGAAGTTGTTCACGGCAATATAAGCGCAAGGATGTTTAGGGTGGCCGTGTTTCCCCCTTTCTCTGCCCTCTCCTGTGGCCTTACACTTGAGTTCACAATCAGAAGAGCTGACTTCCCCAGCTTTGTTGGACTAGGATCATGTTTTCCCTGGATAATAAGAAGAAAGCATCCTTTGGGCAAACAGCTTGGGAACACACCATTAATCATTTTAGTGTTCCAGGTGCAACTTCTTAAGTTAAGAGTGACCCTTTCTTTTTGGTCAATAGCTGTTTTGGCATGGTCTTAATTGTAATGGTTTCTCTTTCCCTTAATAGGCACTAAGGAAGTCACACCTTTGCTGATGTCCTAAGCAACATCAAGAAGCGTTTATATGATAATGGGACATTCAGAAACAACACCAATGGTGATAGAACTCACCACAGATCTGTGAAGTCCTCACAAAGCTTCGGAAAGTAAAGGGGGGTGTCCTCCAAATTTAAGTTGTCTGTTACTGAATGTCAGACATCTGGAAAGGACTCCTTCAATGGAACAGAAGAATTAAACAAAGTGACACATCCGTGTTCAAATTAGCCACAGACACAGTAATGTGACAGCCGCTGCTTTCTTCCCGAGTATCAGAAGAAATACTGGGGGTTTAGAGCAATTAGGACAATTTCTTTCCTGGTAAGACTTTGAATATTTATTAGCCTTTTAAAATCTGGTTAATATAGGTGCTACAGGAAACAGATACACCTCTAAAGACAAAACTGAGATCCTGAGAGGTAGGGATGGATAGAAACAGCCCACGGTCCCTCTCTAATGAACTGGAAGATTTCTTGAGTGCTACAGCTTGATACCAGGCTGAACACCAATAGGCCCTCTTAGGGCAGCATTTGATAAGCAAAAAGATGCTAAGACAACCTCTAAGATGTCTCATCTCTCAGGGATGCGCACATGAGCAAAGTCAGAAGTCACAGGACAACAAGCCGGTTAGCAGCGGAAGCTGGCACCATAACGATGTTTGAATAGGGCAGTGAAGAAGTCGCAGCAGGGAAGCTTCATGGAACAGTAAGGACGGATCTGCGGGGACCTCTGAGTGACACGTTCATAAGGAAAGGGAAGTGTGGGCAGTCCAAGAAATGCACAGAACACGACACGAACACAAATAACCGTGCCTGGCACCACACACCTCTAGGGTCTTCAGTACAGTCCAGCTTCAGAGCCCTCAGCTTGGATGCTAGGCAGACATGATCAATTGCTTACAGTTAGGTTGTAAAATGCTACCTTTGGTTCTCCTATGGGGACGTGTCCTGCACAGACACCTGGTTCTAAGAACAAGTATGAGGCATGTGAGAGCAAGATGGCTGCTGCTGGGCCTGATAGAAACAGACTGGGAGAATGATGGCCCTCAGTCTCTCTAACAATATCAAAAAATATCAGCTGGGGGGGGGGCTGTGAGATTAAGTTATTGCCTTTATTTCTGACAAATGTTTGTGTTTTCAGCTAAATGAGCCAAACTGTAAACCACTTGGCAAATCATTTATGCCAAATGCTATACACTGTGGGGTGCTATTAGCTGTAATGGGGCTTTTTTTTGGTACCCACAGAATCTCCTTTACAGTATCAAAAAAAACCAAAACAAAACAAAAAAAACCCAAAAAACCAGCAAGAGACATGGCCAGGCTGGCCAGAAGACCTTCCTTGGAGAATAATTTGGTAACTTTGCAACAGCTCCTACTTTGCCATCTGCCTCACTTCCTTCCTTAGAAACACGGGGAGAACAATTTTTGAGGACAGAGCCTACAATGTCCTGTCGTTAGTTAGCTGCTCAGAGCTTTAGCCACTGTCCGTATATATCCCCACAGACCCTTGGCAACACGTATCTAATGTGGATGGTCACTTTGACACACACTAGAGGACTGGCTTTTACTTTCCACCCTCCCACCCCCACCCCCACGATCCACCTCTTCCTCTTCCACACTCAGTTAAGACAGATCATTCCACTGATCACTGAGACAGATGCACCCAGACCACAGGTGCTAAATAAAGACAGAGACAAGTCTAAAATGTATCTTCCAGGACTGGAAATGTAGCTCAGTGATTCAGGGTTGGAAAGAAGGAGGAGGAAGGGAGGGAGGATGGTATGGGCTTGTCTTGATTTCTACCCATTCTTCATACAGATCCACACAAGAAACAAATTCCCCAAGTCAAAGAATCTACACACCAAGCACATATGCATTCTGGAGACATCAAAAGTGCCAGGCAGCACCCCCCCCCCCGCATTCCAAAGGAGATTATTAACTGTCCCCAGAGAAGGAGGCCAGCTGAAAAGGAAGAGACCCAGTTTATATGCTAATCCCACAAAAGCAAGTGCTTCTCCTCTTGCTAAATTTAAGGGAGCAAGAGGGCTGAGTGACAATGGCGAAGTCCTCACTCAGGGTAAACGCAGTTTCTGCACCAACCTCTGGGTGAGGATTTCATTTCAGGAAGGCGAAGATGGCTTTTTTGTTTGTTTGTTTGTTTAGCTTGAAATCACGAGGTGTGTAACCTTTTGTTTCTTCTTCGCTCCCAAATGGAGGTTTCACACTAAGTTTTGTTTCCCGACAAGGGAAAGAAAAATCATGGTCCCTTGGCTCTGCCTCTCGGGTTCCCCACCCCTAGGCTTTTGTGTTCCCAGGGGACCCTGGTGCTCTCTGGCGAACTGCATTGGACAGGATTAGCCCACTAGTCACAGCCTTCAAGGAATAACTATCTAACACCTTGTTCCCTTTCTCGGTTCAAAAGCCACTGCCACCAGGGTACACTGGTGGTTTGAAAAAAGACTAATTCATATGCAAACTAGAGGAGGATTTTCATGATTTCATAATAAAATGTTGAAACGCTTTGATCTGGAGTTGTAAGGAGCTGTGAAACAGAGCCTCGGAAACAGACAGATATTTGTGTAAGCATCCTTTATGTATTGCCAGTGCGGAATAATAACATATCAAAGCCCCAACTTACCTCATCTGCCTGGTACAGCCAAGGCATAAATAAAGAGGAACAATGGAATCACTATTACTCACTCTCGGAGAGCCGGCGACATCACTGTATCCTTTATAATTGCTGGCAAGAAGATTAATGTTTTGTTAAATATCAGAGCAAGGTCACAAGGGGGCTCGCAGGCCTGTCTAAACACCCAGTCTTTAAGCTCCTTCCTTCTCACTTGCTTTGTTTTGGAAATGAACTTGTAGCATTTCATCTAATGATGGTGATTTTGCCTTTGAAAAGCAAGGGTTGCTTCATCATCCTCTGGCTCTGAACACACTCACATAACATAAATGCACACACACATTCACACTCACTCATGTGTATACCATAAAACGCACATATACTCTACACGTGCACGCGCACACACACACCACATGCACACACACCACACGCTCAGACACACATAACCTTATACACAAACACAGACACACACACTCAGACACACCACGCATACACCACACACACACATGCATATGCCACACACCACACATGCACACATACCACACACATACCTTTATACACAAATACAGACAGACACATGCACACACGCACATACTCCTTTACAAAAATACAGACACACACAGACATGCACGCACACATGTTTTCTCTAAATGACATTTGGGAAATAGGGTTAATTCGTCTGCAGCATACGGACAATGTTGTTATGAGGTGACCTTGCCCTTTGACCCAACATGGATAATTTATTGCCTGTTACCGTGGCCAAAAGCAAGAGGTATGTGCTTAAGAGATAGACTTTATTAGGGTTTAGGGGCTCCTTCCAGTCTCCCAAAGACGGCTGTCATCATTCCCTGTGCTTCTGTTATGTTTAGCCTATACGTCTGTGCATACAGAGGTTTCCAACAGCAAACAGTTCATGACCCAGAGAGAACAAAATGTTTTGGCTTGCCCTGGCTTTCAGCACCTGTTTAAACCAAAGGCCTTTCGACTCTCTGTGCACAGGTCAGAAGGCTCAGCCAACAACTGGAGAAGGGTACAAAGTTACAGAGACAGTCTTACGGGCTGTTTTCAAACTCAAGACCCCACAAGGATGTGGAAAAGAAGACAAACGGCAAATCCACAACTAGGTTGTCTTTCGTTTTCACATGAAGATCCTTATATGCATCTCCCAGCTTGTCTTTGTAACAAGAGGAATTGGCCACTGTAGTCTATGTCCAACTCCCATTGATGGCTCAATATTTTTCCAGGCAGTGCCATATCTGTGACAAAACAGCAGCCTGGGGAGCACTGGGCTTTAGTCATTGTCATCCGAGCTGCTGTGGTAGGCTTGGCAAGTTCTTCAGGACCGACAGAGTAACTCTGGGGACATGGATATTCTTTACATTTTCCCAGGGGGAACAGTGACAGTGCTCAGAGGGCTTAGGGTGCCCGAGAAGGTTCTTACAGGATGTGGCAAAGTCACAACAGGAGTGGTGGAGGCCAGCCCTCACATCCATGTGGCAGGACAGAAAGAGAATTGCTGGAGAATGCAAAGGGACACAGGGTGCCTTTCAAGGGACCTCTCTGCATCTCCTCTCTATGGCACTTGTCTGGGAAAGAGGTTTTAATTTCAGCTCTCATTTTAAGGTGATCTGCTTATTTGCTTTTGGGGGGGGGGCAGGGAGTTGTTTTGTTTTGTTTTTCTCTCCTTGAAGCTTGAGAAGGAATTAAGAAGTAAAGAAGACAGCTTGGCATGAGATTGGTGTAAGATGTGAAAGGAGAATGTCCCGACTTGGGAGACTTGGAACAGCTTCACTAATCTTGGTGGCAACTGGGGCTTAGAGCCACAATTACCATGTGCCCTTTTGCCTCAGACAGTGTGATTTGAGAAGAGGGTGCTCCGCCTGATATGGAAGCCTATGCTTCCTGTGCATGTGGGATCTCAAGAAGATGTTGAGGCAGTAACAGGATGGACTGATGATAGGTTGGCAGAATAGGGAATGGACAGATAGATGATTGCAGAGATTAAATACAAAGTAGGCCACAAAAGTATCTATCCAGCTACAGCACAACCTGTAGTGCAGAGCTGGCCCACTACCTGATTTTGTAACTTAGGTTTCATTGGAACACAGCTAGAACCATTCTTTTAGGTTTTAGTCTGCTCCCATGGATTGCATTATTGTTACCCAGAACATGTGGCTTATTAGCTATCTGTTTCTTAGTAGAAATAAGTATAGTAACTCCTGCATTTGGAACTTCTGCATCTGGGTGTCATGACAGTATGGCATGGGCTGGAGACAGCCCTTTGCCAATGCTGGCTACAGCCTGGGGACTCTGTTTACAAGGTCCATACCATGCGTTACACCTATCATAGCACATGCGCAGTCTCTGAGGACAACTCACTTGAAGCAGCAAGCACCTTTATCCACTGGGCCAATTTGTCAGCTAGGTGAAACGGGATTCATGACTTTATCAAAGGAGAGAACTCAAGGATAAGCCAGTAGGAAGATGAGTTGGAGTTCAGGCAGAAGAAGTTTAAGCAGGGTGGGGAGAGAGGTGCTCAGGTTGGTAAGCTGAAAGATGAAACCATAACTTGCTTGCTTGTCTTACTATAGTGGGGTTTCTTGTGAGAATCCCACACACTGTAGACTTAGAACTGAGAAAGGAGAAAGGCCACGTATTTCAGGTCTTAGGCTTGGTGAATTGCTATTTTAACACTCCTAATTGTTTTTAAGTATCATCTCTATTTTGGCAGCCTTTCCACCAAATGTTAATGATGCTGGGCTGCATGACTCTCAGCTGGGCAAGGCTTCAACCAGACTCTGGGGTGAGGGGCTTCCTTCTCCACTCTGTTTTCCCAATAACCCTGCCTTTCTGCTTTTCCTCTTGTGGGAAGGTTTCCTTCTATATTCTTTGTTATTGTTTTTTCGTTTGGAGACAGGATCTGTCCACATAACTCTTGGTTATCCTGGAGCTTGCTATGTAGAACAGGTTGACTTCAAACTCACTGAGATCCTCCTGTCTCTGCCTCCTGAGTGCCTGTATTAAAAGTATGTGCCACCACCCCAACTTTGTTTTTGTTTTTAAATAAGCATTTCTTACTGCTGGGGGATTTTTCCATTACTACTGTTGTTTTAGGTATATCTGTTGTGTTATGTGAATGCTTGCACACCCATGAATACATAGCATGGTGCACAGGCGAAGGTCAGAGGATGACTACTGGTAGTTGGTTCTTTCCTTCCACAGTATAGGTCCTAGACATTTGGAAGTAAGTACCATTTTACCTGCTAACCCGTCTTGCTGGCACCAGTTTGTTTTTGATAAGCATTTGTTCTGGCATGAGTATAATTTATTCTTCCAACAGCCATTTTTTTAAATTTTATTTTTTTGAGATTATACTGTAATTAAATCTCTCCTTTCTTGTTCCTCTCCACCTGCTTTCTTCCAAATGCATGGTCTCTCTTCTCACTAATTGTTATTGGATACACATATGTATTTTCACATATATTCCTAGATATAATCTGTTCCTTCCATATAATGTTTTCTTGTATATGTGTTTTCAGATCTGACCATTTGGCCTTGGACATCCAATTGGTGTGCTCTTCCTTGGGGACCTTTTCTTTTCCGAGTTGCCTATAGTTCTCTGTGTAGGGTTGAGGTCTCATGGTCTGTCCTCAACCCATGTTGGCACGTTCCTTGGCATCATCTTCGTGCAGCTCACATTTGGGCAGCCATGTTGGTGAAAGTTTGAGTATAAATTCTGATCTTACTAGGAGATACAGTATCGTAGCAAATTCCCTCATCCTCTGGCTCTTACGATCTTTCCATCCCTCTTATTCCCTGAACCTCAGGTGCTAACATGTTTTGTAGACAATATGTACTGGGACTGGGCTCCCCAACTCTGCATTTTGGTTTTTGATCTTCTGTAGTTGTATTCGTTTATAGCCATTTCTTACAGTTTGGATATGAGTTGAATGTGTCTCAAGGGCTAATGTGTTGGACGTTTGGTTCTCCTTGGAAGGACATAGTAACTGTGAAACCCATAGGTAGTAATAAAAGAACACTCGTGGCCCCTATGTCATTTCTCACGGACTCTCCCCTATTTATACATATTTCTGTCATGCTATCACCAGGTAGGGAACTCTTCACCAGAGCCAACTCTATGATGTTCAGACATGCAGCCTCAAAAGCTGTAGGCTAAAGACACTGTTTCTCTACAAATTGACCAGCATTGGGTAGTTCATTATGAGTAACTGAAATAAAACAATAATAAAGCCATGTGTTAACATTTCACTTACAGAAACTCTGGTGAATACCCTGGACAGGAAATAACTAAATAAGTGTATTTTTGCAGGCATGGCCAATAAACAAAGTCAAGTACTTCATCTGGTGTTCACATATAGCAATGGCAGTCTTGTCCATTGCAGAACATAGAAGAGTCCACTGTTGTTGGAGAGCCAGACAACCAGTGTTGTTAGGAAGATTTCACCGTTGAAGTTAGTGAGGGCTTTCCATATATTGGTTCGGTTCTAGGACTATTTTTCCACTGAACCACTTTCTCTTTAGAATCTAAGAAGTTATTCCCACAATACTTCAGAGTCTTATATTATAACCTTAGCATATAAATAGGAGGAATGTGATTATTGTGCTCCCCCAAGCATAATGCTGAGCTGAGCTACAAGATGCACCTCAACTTTGCTTCCTATGGTCTAAGAAGAAAGATACAAAGGTTGCTGAAGTAAGATAAACTCAGTCTTGTGCTCCTTCGACACATCAGCGAAACCAGAGCCCAGAGGGGTCCATGGTCTCCACTGCCTGTTTTAGGTCCTTTGATATCAACACTTAGTAGAAAGATGATCATGAGGCTGTCTGAGAAAACACAACTATGAGAAGCTACAACCCAAAAAGTCCAGCTTGAACTATCAAGGTCTTAGAGATGTTACATGTTCTTAGCCAAATGACCCACAGGAGGAAGGGTAGTGGGATCAGTAAGTCAAAATAGATGTCCCATGGAGACAGATGGTGGTATTTTCTGTTTCATTTGTAATGGCCACATTCTGTGGAATAAAATGGTGTGTGGGAAACCTTGCTGACCATTAGTTAATGTCACCACCTCACCCCTCATGGGCACTTGGAAAGTCAATGCAGTCTACAGCTTCTACATACCCCTAATGATGCCTCTTTCTGCCAGGCTTCCCTTGGTTTTGGGTGTGAGCACCTAGAAGTTTGCTTCTATCGAACAAGTTTGCAGATGTGCCATCTGGGGCTAAGTTATAGAAGTTTGCAGATTCTGGCTTCTCGCCTGCTTTGCTGAAGCCAGTTGTCATGGTGCTTTGCTGAAGCCAGTTGTCATGGTGTGAACTGTCCTGTAGGAAGGTCCTCATGGCTAGCAAAGCTAGGGTTTCTCTAGTCAATAGCTAAGAAGGAGCTGAGTTATCATCCTACCAGGCAACACGGAGGTGAAGGCAACAAGTGTGTGTGTGCGTGTGCATGTGTTTGTGATTCTTACCAGGCAACACAGAGGTGAAGGCAACAAGTGTGTGTGTGTGTGTGTGTGTGTGATGTATGTGTGTATATATGTGTTAGCATGACTGTGTGTGTATGTGTCCCTTTTCCTGACAGAGACATGAGTCAGCTTCCCCCTGCTTCCCTGTCTATGAAAAATCAGCATATCTGGTATCTTTTGTTTTCCTTTTGAAACTCAAAAGCAACTCCAAGCTAGAGTTGAGTGATAGATGTGTTTATTCTGTCCTAAGGAATTCTATTCTGATTGCTCTGTTGCATGAGACATGACTCAACACTTAGAGACTTAAAACAATACAGTTTTTATTTTTCTCTTGATTTCTGTTGGGGAATGGCTTGCCAGGGATAATAGCCAGAACCTATTTGCGCTAGGATGTGCTGGATAACATCTCCAGTCCTCTGGTTTCTTTAAGTCAAATATTTGGGCAATACATGGTTTCGATCTTACCTTGGCACTGGTGGATGTCACACAGTGGTGCCACATACGTGGGCTATGCCACCTCTGCTTGTGTTGGGTGCTTTGACAAGAGTGCATTTTCATACTGTGAGGCTTCCTGAGAGTTCATGTCCTCTCCAGCACACATTCTTGGGCTAACACAGCTTTTCAATTTGCAACTGACTTACCCAAGCTTATGGAGTTCCACCTCACTGCTCCTCTGACACTGTGAGAGAACTGAAAGGCACAATAGCAATTAAATGCCTTAAATAAACAAGGACACATTTTGCCTTTTTTGCTGTTGCTAAACAGGGTTCACTAGGTAGCCCAGGCTGGCCCCAAACTTGTAATTCTCTTGCCTCAATTATAAAGGCTTCTCTCACCATATCTAGGCTATGTTTTAGATTTGTTGTTGTTGTTGTTGTTCTTTTCTTTTGAGATACATTCTCAGGGAGCCCAGGGTAACCTCCAACTTGTTACAGAGCCAAGAATAACCTTGAACTCTTGATTCTCCTGCCTCTGCTTCCCAAGTTCTGGATGAAAGACATGTGCCACCACATCTAGCCACAATTTAACTTTTGATCAAACAAAAGTTTACAAAATTTATTGATCATGTTTGTCTTAGTCAGTTATTCCTGAACAAACATCATGACCAAGAAGCAAGTTGGGGAGGAAAGGGTTTATTCAGCTTACACTTCCAATTGCTGTTCCTCATGAAAGGAAGTCAGGACTAGAACTCAAGCAGGTCAGGAAGCAGGAGCTGATGCAGAGGCCATGGAGGAGTGCTGCTTACTGGCTTGCTTGCTTTGGCTTGCTCAGCCTGCCTTCTTATAGAACCCAAGACTACCAGCCCACAGATGGTACTACCCACAAAGGGCCCTCCCCACTTGATCACTAATTGAGAAAATGCCTTACACCTAGATCTCACAAAGGCATTTTTTTCAACTGAAGCTCCTTTCTCTGTGATAACTCCAGCTTGTGTCAAGTCAAACTAGCCAGTACAATGTTTATATCAGAAAACTCAAATGACACTTGGGGAAAAGTAAATAAAAGAAGAAAAAAAGAAAAAGCAATGAGTCTTTTCTATCAATTATAGTACAAAGATCAGGTCAGGTTGTCCAGGTCTGTGCTGTCCAACAGTTCCCTTGGCACTGACAGGACTATTTCTGTATATTCTATTTGGTAGCTACTGCCACACAGGGTTACCAGGCCCTTGAAATGTGATTAGTGTGATGAGCTGAATTTTAATTTAACTTTATTTTGATTTATTGAAATTTGAAAGTCAAAAGAACATAATAGATGCCATATTGGATCACACAGGGCTATGGAAATGTTACTAGTTCATCTCATTGTTGACTTAGAGTAGCAGTCTCAGACTTGATGGAGTCATTGTGTCCCCTGGTATCTTCAGGTACTGAACAAAAAGAGAAGGCAAGGAGGCAAGGAAAAAAGAACTCAGCCTGGTTGCATCGGCTGGGACACTGGCTTCCCCTGGTCTCAGCAGTCCTGGTCTTTTATGCAGTATTGGTTACTTTTCTCATCTCTGTAAACCCTAGGTGCAGAATGCATTATTCAAATTCATATTTCCAAAGAGAAGAGTTCATCATGATGAAGAAGGCATGGTGACTAGAAGTTCTCTCTGTGGTGATGAGGGCATGTAATGGCTGCCTCCTGAATCTTGTCATATCAAGAAGCCAGAATTGTGATTGAAAGGAGCCAGGAATGATGTACCACCATGGACATTCATCCTATTACTCACTTCCTCCAGCTAGACCTACTTCCTGTTGGGCAGCAATTAACTTCAAGATAAACCTCCAACAAGGACAGAAGATCTACTGAATTTTAAAGGGAGGTGAAACATCCCATCCAGCAAGGAAGTTCATTAAATGCAGGAAGTAAAGAATTGAAAAGCTTCAGGAAGTTCCTGAAACTCAGCAAATTCACAAGCTCCCTCCTTCTCCAGGGATATAAGTATTGGAGATTGGTTTTAGTGCTTTGATTCAGTCGGGAATCTGTGTGTCCAAACACTAAAGGTCCTTGTCCCCAGTTGGTTTTTGATCAATCAGTAAAGATGCTGGCAGCCAATGGTTGAGCAAAGGGAGATGGAGTGGGACCCTTAGAGTGGCAAGGGGTAGGATGCAGGGGAGAGGAGAGCAGGAATGAGATAAAGCAGTGGGAGATGGTTGGAGGTAGGAGCTACAGGAGATAAAACCAACCAGCCATGTGAGAATTTGGGTGGGTAGCCAGTCCACTTCCCCATTTGTCCTGGAATAGCAAAGGAGGGTTTAGGAGTGCCCAGCCTTTGAGACAGCCAAGGCATTTAAAAACTAAACTAATGTGTGTGTGTCTTTCATTCTGGGATCCAAAGATTCCCTGAGACCCACAGGAAACATAAAGTGGTGTAGCTAAAACTCCATGCCACATATAAGCAGTAAAGACTGTTTGTTGACAGACACTCTCAGACCAGCCAGGTGAGATGAAAGATGCAGAGACCAGCTGAGCTCTGTCAAAGTCTGACTTTTAAACAAACTAAGTTGTCTAGAGAAGCTATAGGCCAACCAAGCTGCCTGAAGAGACTCAGGCTTGAAAGAGACATTCTCTAAGCTTTCAATCTGCCTGCAAATTGTGCAGTAGGCTCCAGGTTTCCAGCTATCTTGAGCTGTCTGTCATTCATATTAGAGTGAGCTTTGGGTGATATAGCTATTTGGTTTTTGCTGCTATAAGTAACTCTTCACTCACAACCTCAATAACATAACCCAAATAACACTTACTGATTCAGTAAGTTGGTGCTATTCTTATTTTGTATACATTTATTCTGTATCTTGGGTGAATAGTGTCACACAATACCTCTTAAAACATTTACACCCTTCTCAAATAAGCCACTAGCTGAGAACCAAGTATTCAAACATATGCCTGTGAGGGGCATTTCAGATGAAAATCATTACATATGCTTCTGTCCCCCAGATCCTCCTGTTTTCAGGCACTTCTGGCTTCCTGGTCATGTGACTAGTCATGTGATTTATCAGCCTCCATAGTCACATGAATCAATCCTTTAAAATGTCTATTAGTTCTGATTCTGTGGATGATTCTAACTTATGTGTTGAATCAGATTCTCAGTGCAGGTCCCAGTCTCTGGAAGCTTTCCATGGTTTCTATTGTCATGATGATATTATATGTCCAGGGGTGGAAATCTGAAGAATGAGTTCATATCTTATATCATCTTATTATGATGATAGTAAATGAGGGCTCTTCCGCCAGACTGCAAAGTTAAAACCTGAGCTTCACCCCCTTTGATTCTTCTGGGCTTCAAGTTTCTTTCTTTCTTTTTTTTTTTTTTTTTATTTAGCCGGGATTTCATATTATTGTGATTAGATATTAATTATGAAATAAATGTTTATTTTACAAACAGATCAGTGTAGATGCATTTGGACAATAGCCATCATAACAAGTTCATTGTGTTTCTATTTGTTTCTTATTCTTAAGACAAAGGGTCATTATAGACCAATATCACACCAGGAACTCTAGAAGAAACCAACTATAGCCACAATTTTATACATATATGATATACTTTCGTCATTCTTTCTCTATAATATAGAGAGCAGTAAGAAAGCCTGGTAGGGCTGTGGTGAATGGGCCCATTCCTAACACCTGCAGAGCTAAAGAAAGAACACACAAAGACCCTTCATGCGCACAAAGTCAATCTGTATGGGTTCCAGACACTGCTGCATCCTGGGCCCCTTACCATCCCCACACCAGTTAATAACCATCTGTACTAGTCAGCTTCACATAACTGCAACAAATACTAGAGATTATCAACTTAAAGAAATAAAAGGGTTATTTTGTCTCACAGTCTGCAAAGTTCAACCTATGGTCAGTTGGCTCTGGGGTTTTGAGTCCTATGACATAATATAACAAAATTATTCATCTCATATCCAGGAAGGAGTGCCAATGGAACCACTCTGGGTCCCAGCTTCAGGAGTGCATTCACATCGACCCAAGTATCCTTCATTAGGCCCCACCTCTTACAGCTCCTGTGAGACTCTGGCGATCCTTTACTTACTGGAGACCTCCCCTCCCCCAGTGAACACATGGAGTCAGGGATTGATGCAAAATGCAAGAGGAATTTATTTTTCCAGCATGCTGGGGTCATTCTGCATACCAAGGCAGGAGAACAACCCTGCGTAGCCTGTTCAGGGACCTTATATACGGATTTTAAAACAGCAGGCATTAGGCACAATGTGATTGGCAGAACAGTGTGACTTCTGAACTGATTGGTCTTTAGGGAATGAGGTAGCAGGGGCTTAGTCAGCCCCTCCCTTCCAGCCTATGTGCTCTCTATCCTGTTTCTTCCAGGAGGGGAGGAGTGCTCATGTGCTCGGGGTGGGGAGCCCTGGTGGAATATCCCAAAGTTCCTGAGCTGACCTCTCACTTCCACTCCAGCACCCAACTGAACCAAGCTGGGGATGAGACCTTTAGCACATGGGCCTCTGGAGGATGTTCAATATCCAAACCATAGCTCCACCTTTTGCAGCTGGAGATACTCATTGGTAATATCATCTATCTATAGGACAGCAGAACAAGGAAAGACACATACACAGCTATAGACAGGATACCCCAAACCTTCAGCAGCCCAGTGGCAGTCTAGATGAAAGGAGATGGATTCTGGGCAGACAAAAGTCTAGATTCTCTTCACAGTGGGGAGAAGGCACAGTCAGCAGAGAACCAGAGACGAGGTCGTGAAGTGTGCATACACACTCTGGCACACAGCTCCCAGGGCACGGTCCTTCTTGCAGGGTTCCAAGTTGGGTCCTGGAAGTAAGGATTAAGTGGACTGAGAGCAGAGCAGATCCCTGCTTAAGGCTTGGGAAGTTCCTACCACATTCCCTTGAGGTCCACAGTGGAGTCCAGCTGTGTCAGGTCTAGCTGTTCTCTGAGCCAGCAATGACCAACAGATGACAAGGAGTATACTTTATTTGAATTGGAGAGAAAATAAAGCCAGTTTAATCTCTTCAAAGAGAGTTCAGGGGCTGACAGGGAGATGAGAGGCCACGAGATCCCAGAGGCCATCATATTCTGAATTCATAAGGTCAAACTTTACAGCCCTGTTACTGCCACAGCTGATAAACCCTATCAAAGATCTGCTATCTAATTTCTGCATTAACTTTAAAAAGATTTCTGTGTTTTTCTTATAATGAAGGCCATGAGGGAACAGCATGTGACCAATGAATTAAAGAGGTAGAAACATAGTTTTAAAAAGCACTTTGTATGGGCAGACTTGTACATATGAGGCTGGTAAAGTCTATGCTACTGGGATCACCAGAGAAAGTTCTAGAAATGTGGCTCATGCCAGGGCATATCGTGGCTGAATCTACAGTGAGGACAGAGAGGGATCTTCACATTTAAGAAACATTCACTCTGCATGGTACCGACACAAGTTGCCACCTAGGAGCTTTGCCCCTTAAATTCAAATTGTTAGCCATTTGATGGTCTCATTTGAGGTTTCCAGTGTGCAGTGGGATCATGTTATTTAATTTTACCCTGATTTTTAAAAAAATTAAACAGTACATCTGCCTACTTAGCAAAATTTTCAATTTATAATGCGAGATTAATAACCTTAGCTTACCATACACTATTGAAGACTGAAGACCCAACACTGCTCAGCATGTTTCTGAGACTTAATCATTTTGTAAGAGTAGATATGTCTCTGCTTGATTATCTATTTCCCATTTTCCCCTCTCTCAGAACCCCCATTCTCTCCTCTGAGTCTATGACTTAAACTCTAAATTATTTAGCATAATAATATCAAAATCAGACGTGATTTTTACTCCTGTGGCTGGTTTATTTCACTTAGCATGATGTTCTCAAGCATCAACTATGTCCTTATACGGTATGGAGTTGCCTTTTGAAGGTTGCATGGCATTCTCTTCTTTCGTTCTTTTTAATTTTTTAAACATTTATTTATTTATTCACTTTACAAGCTAATATCAGCCCTTCCTCTCCTCCCAGGATCCCCTCATGTAAACCCTCCCCATTCTATCTTCTGTTTCTCTGCCAAGAGGGGACAATCCCCCCAGGTGTCACCTACACACACACTAACACAACACATGCAATCACGTCACTGTGGAATTAAACACACCCTCTCCCACTGAGGCCAGACAGGGCTGTCCATTTAGGGCCATAAGATTCACAGGCAGGCAGGCAGGCAACAGGCTCAGGGACAGCTCCACATGACGATCCAGCTGCTCATCTGCAACATATGTGCAGGGAGCATAGGTTCAGCCTACACTTGCTCTTTGGTTAGTGATTCAGTCTCTGGAAGCCCCCAAGGATTTATTTTCTGTATTTTTTAAATATTTGTTTCTTTATACTTTCTCTGTGTGAGTATTCGTCTGAGTGTATGTATGTGCACCATTTGCCACGCCTATTGCCCTTAGAGACCAGAAATAAGTATTAGATTCCCCTAGAGATACAGATAGTTCTGAGCTTCTGTGTTGTCTAGGTTCTAGAGCCATAGCTCAGGCCCTCTGCAAGAGCAGCAACTGCTTCTAACCGCTAAGCCTTCTCTCCACCCCCTTCATTACATATATTTTATATACAATAAATATAAACACATTTTATGAGCACATGGGCACACATACAACATTTATTTTGTCTACTCATTCCTTGAAGAGGTCTTAAATATAAGAATTTAAAGCTATGGAACACTAGAAGACACAGACAGATGCTTCGTGCTGCTGAGCATGGAAACATGAGTGTTGTCATGGGTGTGCTACCATAGGCAACAGAAGGAAGGGAGGATGAACAAGAGAACACATAATGTCATAGTTAAGGTCTTATTGCTGTGAAGAGACATGGCCAAGGCAACTCTTGTAAAGGCAAACATTTAGTCAGGGCTGGCTTACAGTTTCAGATGTTCAGTCCGTTATCATCATGGTGAGCAGCATGGTAGCAGACATAGTGTTGGAAGAGCCAAGAGTTCTACATTGTGATCCAAAATCAGTAGCAAGAGACTATTATCTTTTGCAGGCAGCCAGAAGGAGGGTCTCTTCTGCATATGGGTAGAGCTTAAGCATAAGACCTCAAAACCCACCCCCACAGTGACATGCTTCCTCTAACAAGGCCACACCTACTCCAATGAGGCCATACCTCCTAATAGTGGCCCTTTCCATGGGCCAATCATATTCAAACCACCACACATAGGAAGCTAAAATGCTCTTGCACAGCAAAAGAAACTATTGACAGAATAGAAGACTGTCACAGAGTGGAGGAAGATACATACAAACCATCGATCCTATGACATCCACAATATAAAAGATATTACTTCAACTCAATAGCAGATATATAAAAGCTGATATAAAAACAGCCTTGATCAGATGTTTCTCTAAAGAAGACAAGCAAATGTTTAGCCAGTGCATACAGGGGCATTCTGTATATCTCACCTGAGAGGAATACAGACAAAAACTACAGTGAGATTCAGCCTTACAGCTTTTAAGATAGCCATCAATAAATAAGCTCTGGCAGGAAGATGGAACCTTGCTCCTTGGTAGAATGAAAAATGGCACAGACACTGTGAAAACAGTGAGGAGGTCTCTCAGATTTAAAAAGAAGGGCTGGAGTTCATCAAGTCCATGTTTGCTGCACAGGCTTAGAAACCTGAGTTTGGATTTCCAGCCTCCATATTGAAATGATGCTAAGATTGGCCATCTGTACAGTCAACCCCAATGCAGGGAGGCAAAGATAATAGACCCCCAGGGACTCACTGGCCAGCCAGTCTAGGTAATGGGTTCATTGAGAGACTCTGCCTCAATAATAATAATAATAATAATAATAATAATAATAATAATAATAATAAAAAATAGTGGCTGAGAAAAACATCTGATGTTACTCTCCTGCTCTAAAACATGCACTAAGAAACATGAACCCACCCCCCACACATGCATGCCCTATTCACACACACATAATAAATAAATATCATAGAAATTTTAATTGTGTGAGCATCCCACAGGTACACTTGTGGATATGCACACATGGTACACACACACACATACACACACACACACACACACTTAAAATATGAAAATGTTGTATTAATTATTGTATAAAATACAGCCCTTTAACACTCTCTCTCTCTCTCTCTCTCTCTCTCTCTCTCTCTCTCTCTGTATACATGTGTGTGTGTATGTACACCACAATGGGCAAGTGTGTGTGTGCCAAGGACCATATGTGGAGATGTGCTGACTTCGAGGAGTCAGTTCTCTCCTTCAACCACAGGGAATTGAATTCAGGTTCTCAGGCCTGGTGACAAGGCCCTTTACTCAGTGATCCATCTTGCTAACCCATAAGTAGAATCTTAAGGAGATATTAACAACCCAGTATTCACTGGAGTATTGTTCACCATAGTCAAGTAAAGGCAGTCAAAATTCTCTGATAGGCTTTGAAATTAACAGACATTTACTCCTTGGATGATGTGCACACACTAGCATCAGCAGGCAGCGTTTCCCCCACTGGAATCTCCCACCCTCAGATAAGCATGCACGTCTGGATGCTCATCTTGCTCTCAGCTCAACTAGGAGGTTCTATGATACTTCAAGGCAGGGTGGTTGGCATCCAGTGGGTCTAGGAAAGTGCCAGGCAGGTGCCAGGCAGGAAGCAAAGCTGGGCAAACCCCCAAAGCACACACGATTGCTTTGCAGAATTTGTCTTTGTTTCTATAGGTTTATATTTGTAGTTTTCTCTGACTGTTTTGCATGCCATTGAGAGTTAAAGGAGACATATTGCACATCCTAAAGAGAAGCAGTAAAAATAATTGAATCTATTTCTTTCATGTCTGGATGTATTAATTCTTGCTTACATAAGGAAATACAAAAAACAAACTGTAAACAAGGAATCATCTGGAATCAGATTATGCATGAATAACGGCACACGTTTTCATCTAAGATGTGGGAGAATCTAGTTTTACTGCCAGTGTCTCTTAAAAAATGTTTTTGTTTTTGCTTTTGATCTGAAGGAAATTACTCAGAGTGTAATAAAAAAAACCCTCTGCTCTAAGAGGATTAATTTACCTTTTGTGTCATGAGAAAATAAATGCAAACAATATTGCACTTATCCTGTATAGAAAAAGATAATTTCCAAGTTTGGGTCCTATGGAAGGGTCACATGGCCCTGATCTCCTGCTGCTCAGACCCTGTTCTCTTTAGGCTTTCTCTGAGGTGGCTCTGATTTTCTGGGAAACCCTGATGTTCTTTCTTTCCATGGGTCCCCTTCTTCCTTGGGGGCCCTGTATCATGGCATCTGACACAGAGAGGCACTAAATAGGAAAAGAGGAAAAGCCATCAGCCTAGGGGGTCTGCCTCTTCTCCAGCACCTCCCTTGCTCTTACTTTAAACCCATTTCTTAATATTACCATCCCTGAACAATCTCACTTACAAGGGAGAGATAAAAAGAAGCACCTACCTCATAAGATAATTCTAGGGAGGGAGGGAGGGAGGGAGGAATGGATGGATGGATGGATGGACGGATGGATGGGTAGGTGGGTGGATGGATAGGTAGATGCATGGATAGGTGGATGGATGGATAGGTGAATGGGTGGGGGCGTGGATAGATGGGTAGACCATACTCAACACAGTGGGCCACAGAGCCCACTATACTAATGCACTAACGTACTTCTTGCCTCTTGACTCTCATGATGAGATTCCATTTAGAAGCATATCGTTCTCATCTCTGTCCTTCCCGCAAACAGAATTACCTCCAGCTGCCCAAAGACTTTGTGAAAATTGTTTCATTGCTACCCATTCTCACAGGTTGCCTGTATCGAATCCCAGATTGAAGAGTTGAGAGGATCCTTTTAGCACTATCTTCCCAGTCATCTACGAACCCAACAAATATTTACAAAATACCTACCAGTGCCATGTGGTATAGCAGGCCTCCCAGCAAGAGCCAAAGACCAGAGCTCCCTGTTCTGCTTCTCCATCTTGCAAGCAGGCAGCACACAGCCAACAATCCATGGCAAACGGTTATGGCCAGTTTATTCCAGTTTGATCCAGACTTGTACAATGTTATTACTGAAATTCAGCACCTCATGAGACCCCTCAGTCCTACCAAACCTGGACACTGGTCACCATAAACACAGGTGGAATGAAGGCTGCATCCAACTGAAGACATGACAACTCTCAAATATCAGAGGTGGCTCACCAGAGGAAGCAGCACTCCTAAAACCACAGATGGTGGTTGGACTAAAGAGAGTTGAGGCAGGATTTCAGAGACCAGTGAGGAGGATCACACATCCCTCTGGAAGAATCTGTGCTTTACTAGAGAGGCCAAGGAAACCTTAGAAGAGTCAAAGCAAGGATCCTGGACCAAACATGAACTTATCTAGCACTGGCTAGATTCTGTAGACAATAGATGGAATGCAGGATGAAAAGATGAGGTAAGAAGGTGTCCTAAGGGACAGCTGATAGTGGTCTGGGCATGGGCAGGTGGCAGGCAGAGGGCAGATCCAGGATGTTCTTTGAGTAGAATACATAGAACTGCCGTGTACTAACTGCCCACTTGGAGAACTTAGACAGGCCATGGGACCAATGACCGAGAAGGACCAGCTAATCTTAACCAAAGTTCCCAACAGTATCTGTTATCCATATAGGAGATGTGTGTTGACTGAGACATGACACCTGCTCTCCAGGCACATTCTAGAAAGACATGGCTTGATCAGCACACATTGAGGTAAGTGTAAAGAGAGACAGAAATGAAATGCACACAAAACACAGAGGGTGGGAACAACAAGGCCCCAGCTATGCCTCAAAATTAGAGGAAAATTCACAAGGTCACAGAATGCTTTTTGTTCTTAAGATGCTGAGAAACTTGGTCCCACTAGATGCCAGGTGGGGGTTTTCAGCTGAAGACAGCACGTGAAGTATACAGAGGCAGAAAATCCAGCAGAACTCAGTCACTTCCTTAGCTCAGTGTGTTCTCCTGGGTAACCAGTTTATTCCACAGATCATAATGTGATACTGACAGTGATGG
>JADRCH010000063.1:3250261-3271351 GCA_019843965.1 Rhynchomys soricoides | reverse complement strand
GGAGCATCCTAGCCACTCCAATGCCACAGGGGGAGCATGCTAGCCACTTTGTTCCCCTGCAGTTGGAAACTCACGCAACACTCTGAAAGAGACACCCCCACACTCATGTTGTCTGTGGCAAATGTCAATAGCCAGTTGTCAAGTTATGGAACCTGCCGGGCAGTGGTGGCGCACGCCTTTAATCCCAGCACTTGGGAGGCAGAGGCAGGCGGATTTCTGAGTTCAAGGCCAGCCTGGTCTACAGAGTGAGTTCCAGGACAGCCAGGGCTACACAGAGAAACCCTGTCTTGAAAAACAAAACAAAAAAAAAAAAAAACCAAAAAATGAACAAACAAAAAAGTTATGGAACCTGCCTTGGTGCCCATCAACGGTTGAAAGCCCAGATATAAGGCAGTATATATGCACAGTGCAATACTATTCAGCCACAGAGAGGAATAAAGTTTTGTTGGTTACAGAAAAGCTGACAGAACTTGGATCACAAGGTTAAGCAAGATAAGATATTCTCAGAAAAAATAAACCTACACTCTTTCCTCCTTATGCTGAATTTTCACAAAAGCACAACACTAGAAAAGGCATGAAGGCAGACAGACACTATTCAGGAAGAGGATCAGCAGAAGGCACAGGAGAAGAGGAGGAGGAAGAGGAGGAGGAGGAGGAGAAATAGGAAGAAGAGGAGGAAGAAGAAAAGGAAATACAGATGAACATTACAAATGTACAAAGTACATTACAGACAAGTACAGAAATTAACAATGAAACCATTGGTCCTATAAAACTAATACAAATTAATGTGCTAATAAAAAAGGTCTAGAGACATGGTTCAGCACCTAAGAGCATTTCTGCTCTTCCAAAGGACCTGAGTTCAGTTCCTAGTGCCCATGCTGTTTGCCTCACAACAGCCTGGTAACTCCAGCTTCTGGCCTCAAAGGGCATCTGCACTCATCTGGAACACACGCACACGCACATGCACATGCACACACAAACAGACACACTACACAGAGAGACACAGACACACAAATGTACACACAAACATATCACACAGCTACACACAGATATACACACAGACACACAGACATGCACACAGACTCACAGACATACACACACACAAACATATACACTCACATACATACACACAACAGACACACACACAGAGACACATGCACAGATACACAAACATACACACACATATATATGCACATACGCATATACACACAAACATACACACATAAATATATATTTTTAAAAAGAAAGCTATGTATCTTCCAGCAGTTAATAATTAGTGGTTTATTTACAGCAGTGGTTCTCAACCTGTGGGTCATGACTTTGGCAAACCTCTACCTCCAAAAAATATTTATATTACAATTCATAACAGTAGTAAAATTGCAGCTATGAAGTACCAGCAAAACGATCTTATGGTTAGGGGTCACCACAACACAAAGAACTGTATTAGAGGGTCATAGCATTAGGAAGGTTGAGAACCACTGCTCTACAGGAAGAGAGTGGTGACAGCTGCCATCTCTTCTGGGCTCTCCTGGCCAGTCATCAGGTTGGACCCAGGCAACACTATCATTTTCATTCATCTGAGAAAGCTGTAATTGGACATTTAAGGATATTAGAGGAAAATATAATAATATATGTTAAAATAAATGTAATTTTTTACTGCTTCCTCTCTCCTAAAAGGCATAATTATTGAAAGTTTATGCATGCCTCTACAGGGGATATTCTTCTGTCACTGGTACACACTTCCTTAGGCATACCAACTCCATTGGCTCTTGTCACCTTGTTAAAATTCATCTCTCTGTTATCTGCCTCTCTCATTGGACTCCAAAAGCAGAACAATCTATCAGGCACACCTGTACTTATACTTCCTGTTTGGGTCCTTTAAGACTCCTTGTTAGGAATGACAGCTCCCCTAGTGAAATTTCCCACCAGGCATTACTAATCAATCACTGCACAGGGACCTCTTGGTGCTCTTAGAATTCTTCAAGACAGCCCCATTAGAACTCAGAGCCAACAGAACACAGAAGACATGAAAAAGCACATCCCACACCCTGGGGTGGGGGTGGAGCATCCTTGTCCTGAGACCTAATTCTGAAGGCTTCCTCAGATGAGAAGGCAACATTGGAGCATTTTCCAAACCAATATCTGTTCTCTGTGGAGGGCAGGTGCAGATAAAGGTTCATCACAGAGACGTTATTAGTAAGTGGCCATGTTAAGCAACCTTGCCTCTGGAGGTGTCAGAGCAGAAAAGGATGTGTATTTCTTTCTGTTGGTGGAGTCTGGAGCTGAGAAATGAGAGGTGTCAGAGACACTGAGCAAAACCTCTCTGGTAAAAAGAACCTGTCACACACAAGTAGCTTGGAACTTCCTGGTCTGTGTGGTTACCGGGAGCCAGTCACCTCAGAGGCTCAGATGGGATTCTAACCTCTATGTTGAGTTCCCTGCAGACACCAGGGAAACTATGTCAAGTCCCAGTTAATTCTTAGATGACTCAATGCCAAAGAGAACTGATAATATCACTGCATTTAATGTACAAATGGTAGCATTTGATAGTTTAGGAGTGTCTACCTTTAGTCATAAAAGGTTGGTTGGGGACATTTTATAGAGACCCACTTTATTACATGGTTCATCAAGCCAGTAAAACTTGAACTCAGCACCCTCCTGTGCTGAGCAGCAATCCAAGTACATCACAGGGTTCAGCCGTCTCTAGGTTATTAAGTCAGCAATTTGTCCTTGTTGGCTTTAACACATCAAGCCACGTCTAGTAAAGAGTGTGTTCCTGTCAATCTCAGGTTGTGGACAGCAATCCCTGAGTACCCACATAGGGACGAGAGCTGGCTGCTAAGAAACAGATATGCTGCAGGTTGGCTCTTCCCTCCAGGCTGGCCCTGCTAAGAAACAGATATGCTGCAGGTTGGCTTTTCCCTCCAGGCTGGCCCTGTTCCAGGAGGAAAGAGCTGGCCTGTCTCTGTGCAGGGGCTTCAAAAAACCACAGAATGCTTCCGGCTCGGCCTCCCCACATAGGCCTGTTGCTCCCTTGTCTCCTAAAGATGAAACACATTCCTCTGTTCTGGGTCCCACAGTCTCCACTCTTTCTTCCTCACTAAATTATGAGGCTTGAACTCCCTCCAGAGGAATCTGCTCACAGCATCCACCCCCATCTCTTAGGTGTGAAAGTAGCATCTTCTCTTCTTCGCTTGAGTCACAAGGTGAATGAAGGTAAGCTCAGGCCTAGATCCACTTAACAAAGTTCTTCTAGGGTTGGGCAACAAAAAAGCTGGGTTTAATGATCAAAAAGAGCCATTTCCAGACCTCTTGTCTCTGGGTTCAATTCTTGCCCCTAAGGAAACAGGAAAGGCTTGTGTTCAACCTGAAGAGTGTGTGTGCACACGCATGCATGGATGCTTCTTTTAAATAAATCTCCAAAGAATGAGTCTACCTGTGTGGATGTATCCTCCCAAGAGCCACAAGTGGGCCTCTGTCTCTCTAGTGGATGCCTAGCCCCAGTCCTGAAGTGACTAGCACTTGGTACTCAGTGGATAACTAAGTGAAAAATATTTTTAATTTGGTAGAGTTAAGGATCTCTGAGACGACTCTGACTTGTGATGCACCGAAATGTTCATCATTCTAGAAGTGGATGGGGGAGAATGAGATGAGAGTTCAGGGGACCGCCTTCCATTTGTGGCACAATATTCTTAAATATGGCCTAGTAGCATCTTTATGGAGTATGAAACCCAGAGTTGTTGAATATATAACTTAGGTTTCCAGGGATTTTCATTCATAGTAATCCTCTTACTTCATGATTACCTAGACAAACACACATACATACACACACAGACACAGACACAGACAAAGACACACACACACACACACACTCAGCTGTATCTCCTGTTCTCCAACTGTCCTGACCCTCAGCCTCTATGGGCCTACCCCTGACCTTTAAAGTCTGCATGTGTCCTACTTGGAGCCAAGTTTTTAACTCCACAAACAATGTTTGGCTTCACTGAAGGTTTCTTTGAAGAATAAGATCTTCTGTGTTTAAATAGAACTTCATTTCCAGAAAGCAGGATTGATGAACAAACACTGCTGTCTGGGGCTCCACCCGGAGGACATCAGTCTGAGAAAGTGGAGACAAGGAGCAGAAACCCTTGTGCAACAGAACAGCAACACTGGGACTGGTCAGCAGCAAGAAAGTGGGTTGGGAACAGCTCAGAGTGATCAGGAAAACCCTATCTTTGAGAATCTGAGGTAAGATTCTAAAACCTCCCTGCAGAGAGCTCTAGATGAGAGCAATCTCCAATCCAGGACCTGCTTCCTGAGGCCTGAGTTTATAGCCTGTGACTCCGTGAACCTTTTCCTGAGTGAGCAAGGAGAGACAGCGTTTTCCTCACATGCCTTCCTATCTAGTTTAGTTTATTCAGGGCCTGAAGCTAGTTTGTGAAACATGCACAGCACAGCTTCTAGCAGCTTGGTGGTAAGAGAGAAATCCTCTGGCTTGGCTAGTGATCAGAGAAAGCTACAGTGAGTTAGCAGAGACACCCTGGGGCTGACCCAAAGTGACTTCTCTCTGCAGCTGTAGGCAGGGTTAAAGCATGGTGGGAAGGGACAGAGGCACTGAAAAGGCCAGCTCCCTGATAGTAAACAGGATACTCTGAGATCCCCTCCTCTGACTAGTCCTTCCTAGCTACTCCTAGACTTCTGGAGGGGCTCTTTACCATGGTCTGCTCCTATTCAGTGACATACGCTCAAAGTTAAGGGCTAGATTCAGACCTAACTTTCTGATGACTCAGAAAAATCTAGGTGGACACTTTTAGAATAATTCAATAGTTTTGCAAATAAATCAAACCTAAGACCCTTTTCCATTTCCCAAAACTTGAGTTCCCAAGGGTATGAAACAGGCAACCTAGCTTTTTTTTTTTTCTTTGAAAAAAAATCTATCTTTTTCTCTTCCATTAACACAGAACTCTGGAGAGCTCCTGAGATAAGGAGTAATTAATCTCTTTTCAATAGCTAATAGGAGTTCTCAGAAGTAGCCGTGACCATAGGACCCTCTGCCAAGGCTTGGCTGGAAGGTCAAGGGGAAGGTCTCTGCCTTCCAGGGCTTTGGTTTCTTATTGATTTCGGACTGGGTCAATTCTTTCCCTACTGTGCTTCCTAAGGATGAACAGTGTGAAGAGCATGTAGATAAGGTCCCAGGCTCCCTGCAAATCAAATGTGGGTTTTGGACACATAAGTCACTGTATAAGCTTTCCCTTAAAGGGTTTCACTAGGGCTCAGAGCAGGACTCAGTGGTGGAGTTCATGCCTAGCACATGCAAGGTCCTGGGCCAGAACTTCAGCATTGAAGAAAGGATCTTGGCTTAGAATATTACCAGGAAAAGAGGAAGAAGAGGGAGAAGGAGAGAGGAAAGAAAGCAAGGAGGGAGGGAAAGAGGGAAACTCCTGACCTTGGTTTCTAGAGTAAATGTTATAAAACAAAACAAAACACTCAGTCGGAGAGCAGAGAAGGTATCATTTGTAAATGACTGCACAGATAGCCATGTATCTTCATACCAGCCCCATCTATTCCACAGTCAGATCTGTCTTCCTCAACTGACCTTCAGACAAGGCCAATCTGGGGGTTGCTTATATCTCACTCTGTTAATCTTGATCCTCACATAATTGCAGTGCAAAGCAATAAACAAAATGCTGAATGTCATCAATGAATATTTTGTATTTCAGAAAAATAAAAACTCACCAAAAGACTTCATTACCTTGCAGATTCTTTGGCCTGCCCACGCTGCACTTGTGTTTAAAGGCTCAAGTGGAAAATTACAGTGTGTTATCTTCAGAAGAGTCTCAGCTGCTTAGAACTCCAAAGATCATACAGACCATACTCAAGAGACATGACCAAGCTGGGCAGACCCTGGCATCTAAATGAAAACCAAGTGGCTGAAGAAGGAATTGCTCTCAGGAAGAACCATCAAGAAAGAGGTATAAGAGGAAAGAATGGGTCAGAACATGGATCATGGGAAGCCTAGCTTCAGATCAGCCTACAGACACATTCCTCAGATGCAGTCCTCCTGAGTCCAGGGATCTGAGCTCCACATACTGCTCTTCTCCTCTACATCTCTACATGTCTATGGGTGTCTTCGTGTGCATGCATGGAGCTCAGATGTGAGCAGTTAACCAGAGGGACTAAGGTAGGCCAGATGTAGCAATCTAGGTGGAGCAATCAGGTAAAGCAAATTTAAGACTTTAGTCTATCAAGTGGATCAGGCTCAGCAGGCTAAGGGTTAACCCATTCAGTCCAAGACATTCCATTGGTGAAAAATCTACACCAAAAAATATGAGAGCCAATAGAAGTGTATGACAGGCTCAGATGAGCACTTATTGAGGAATGCACATGACAAAAGTCGTTCCTGGACAGGCTGGTAGAGTACTTGCCTAACATTCAGTGGGCCCTGGACTTAATTCCCAGTACCTCTAGAAAATGTTTCAGGACATATGCATCCATAATCCCATATAAGATTAAAAATTCCTCAGGTGTATCACTTTGATTCTTTGATGCATCTTCTATTCTGTTTGTGCTGCATTTCTTTCCATACCTTTGGAGGAAGCATTGTGGACTAACTGCCCATTTAACTTCCTTCTGTCGACCTGAGCTGTTGATCTTTTCATCTCAATCCCTTCCTTCACAGCATCTTCCTACATCCTAATGAATACACCTACCAATCTTGCAGAGACTGAGGCATAAATTCCTTAAGGTTAAAAGATCGTGTCTAATTGTCAGTAACTCTGGTGCCTTCAGGGATGACAAGCGAGGCTGCAGGCTGCAGTCCCAAGATGTACTTTGACAGTTCCATGCCAGTAAATCTTTTTCTTGATTTTCATTCTATTGTATTCTTTGGTTAATCAATTGAGAGTCTCTTAGGCAATTCTTCAACCAAATATTTATTGAACACCTCATCTGTTCCCACCTTGACATTGGGAAGGTTACAAAGTGCTCTCAAACAACCCAAGTTAGGTTGGGTGCTGGAGGTTTTCTGCTTGTTATGAGAAACAACATTTAGCATACCTGAATCAAGGAAAAGAATAAGATCAAAACAGAGTACAGTATCAGCTAGTGGAGACCATATTCAAGAGCTCTTTGTGAAGTCTACACTGCAAAAAACAGAAGAATTGAAGAGATTTTCTATTCATGCCAGGCATGAACAGTCAGTATGACTTCATAGAGGATCATACAAGTTAGTCCTAATCTGAGCTAAGTCAGTGTCCAGATAGATTACCAATGTCTTTCAAGGCAATGTCTAGATAGATTAACAATGTCTTCCAGAGCAAGGAGTGATGGCTGCCCATTGAATGCAGCAGTTCTACCTTTCAGGATATGACATACTCTCTGTGGCCAAGAATAGCTCAACAGAAGAGTGGTTTTTGCAGTACAGCAAGTAATAGAAAATCTAATGCCATTAAATAATAATTAATGATAATAATTATTATTAATGATGATCATTTTCCAGAAATAAGTTGGCTTTTCCAATATTGCCAAATTAAGCTCAAAAAATAGACTGCTGCCTTGGTAGAAGCCAAGTGCAGTATCTCCTGACAATTTTGTCAAATCAGAGTTTATGTTGGAGGGCTAATGTTCCAAAGTCCGCATGTAGGAAAACTGGAAAGCAGAGGGGGAATCCATGATCTGAATCAATGTCAGTGGAGAAATCTGGGTAAAAGAGTTCAACCATTACCAGTGACTCCCCAAGCTACTTGGTTATTATAGGTAAAGAGTGTTGTTGGACGTTGACCATATTGTCCTAAGGTTTGACTGACTCCAGATTAAGTAGGCCCTGTATCTACTGATGCACAAAAGAAAGAATACTGACACACAGAAGATGTAAGATTCAAGCATCAGGCCTAGCACTTTCTCCAGTGCAACTTTTGAGCAACAATTAAGTCTCAGCTTGGCTTTAGAAGTACAGAGCAACTCTTTGTGACATATTTGGAGAATATCTGCTCTTTGAGCCTAGCATCTATTCTTACACACACACACATCCACTGCCACTATGTCGTAGATCGGTTCTAATGCTATTTGTGTTCATTTGACTCCCCAAATCACTTGGGAATCACATGTCTCTGTGTGAGATGCTGATGGTCCCTGCCCCTGGCAGGTTCTAATTGGTACATAAAGTTGCCAGCAGCTAATGGTTGGGCAGGGAGACAGGTTGAGGCTCCCTGGCAAGGAATGGGAGGGAAGTGGAGACTGTTATTGCCTAGGAGGGTAAAGCTCGGCCTAAGAAGAGTAGGAAAGAGAGACAGAGACTGCCAAGATATAAGAGTCTGTGGTCATGGCCCATAAGTGTTGCAGGCCTGGGTCTGTGGTGGCCAGGATGGAAAATGGGTTTTAGAAGTAATAATTCAGGAATAAAGGAAGGAAGAGTCTCTCTCTTTCTCTCTCTCTCTCTCTCTCTCTCTCTCTCTCTCTGTCTTTCATTCATGAATTCACAACACTGGAGTGGTAACAAGAAGCACGTACACAGCTGTTGGCAGGTGTGGTAGCGAGGTTGCAGGAAATGCAGGGAGTTTAGAGTGGACTAACACACAGCCATAACAACAGGACTACCTTTTTGAGGTAGGGTCTCTCTATGTAACTGTGTTAGTCGCTTTTTGTTACTGGGACAAAGTATCTGAGCAAATCAACTTTAAGAAACAAAGTATATTTTGGCTCACAGTTTCATGGTTCCAGTCCACAGTCTGCTGGTTGCAGATTGCAATGGGCCTGTGGTGGGACAGAGCACCATAGCAGCCTGGAGCATGTGATAGAGAAGGGTGCTTGCTTTCTGGAGACTAAGAAGCAGAGAGCCAGAGAAGAAGATGTTAGGCATGAGACATACTCTTCAAAGATGTAAATGCATTTTTAAAAGTGATACTGTTTTCTCTATCCTGGCTAGCTCCCAAATAAATGAGACAGACTATAAGATTTATTCAGTATACTTTACCACACAGTAGATGAGCAGTTATTAATCTATTCTTTTCCTCTAAACTAATCTGTCTATCTCCCAGTCAAAATCCCCAAGACATTGCATTTTAGTATTGTTCTGGCTCCCTCTGGTCCAGATGTTTTCCCATAGTGCCCCTCCCCCACACCCTTTCCTAGTGGTGTATTCTTTCTTCCTCTTTCCACCCTTTTCCTGGATGAGATCAAAAGTCCAGCCCAATTCTCTCTTTTGCTCAGCCATTGGCTGATCAGCTTTTATTGACAAGTCAGAGAATAAATGGAGAGCAATGTTTACACAATATTCAGACAGGAGATATGTAGAATAAGTATTACAATGCCGTGTTTTGATTGCAACTAGGTGTGGGGGCAGAGAAATCGGCGTTTGAATAACACAAGGGTAATCTTTACAATAACATTATGCCAACACTAAGCCACAGCTTCAACGACTTGCTTCTTTCAACTAGGCTCCACTTTCCACAGTATCCACATCCAATGGTTCACTCAATTATGGATCTATCAAAGGATCAGTGCACTGATTAGGTCATGAACCAGTTGCTTCCCCAAATCCCTATCTCACTACAATGCGTCAGGGACCAAACCATCAACATATGAACCTTCTAAGGGGATATTTCACATCCAATCCACAACAGTAGTGCAGGTCCATTTTGAATTTGAACTTGTGTTGCCCAGGCTTCTGTGGTGGCCTTGAACTCACAATCTTCCTACCATAGTCTCTCAAAATACAAGTATCCTCCCTAATATTTAGGTCAAAAATTTGAGTGAAACTGATTCCTCATCTGTGTCTTCCGCATCCCCATCCAGCACTCAAGCCACCCATGGAAACCTAAGCTAACTTTGAGGATTCCTTAAAAGAAGGGACCAAACCAGCATCTTGGTAAATGGTTAACACTGGGACCAATGCCTAATAAAGCACTTGTCAGTTCCTGTAGTCCAAATTTTCCTACCATGCTGACTTTCCATGTCTGGCATAATCTCCTTAAACTTGAAGTAGGGAGGAGGGCCATACAAGAGAACTACTGGCTAGTGCATAGATAACCCTGAACACATTAGCACCCCAACCCAGCATCGAAATTATGCACTAAGTAATGAGGCATGTCTCTATTTAGATATCCCTTTCTGCTTAACACCAACAACCACAGCTTCCTACCAGCTAGGAGTTTTCAGCACAAGTGTTTGGTTAAAACCAGAGTTCCATGCAGAACTAATTTGTATGCCTTACAAAGGATTCCATGAAGCCAAGGAAAATAATGATGAAACCCTCCTGGGAATGCTTGTCAGCCCTCAACAAGATATTTCAGAGCTTGTCTGTTTAAGAATAAAGTAGAGAGCCAGGCATGGTGGCACATGCCATGAATCCCAGTACTTGGGAGAGGCAAGTGGATCTCTGTGAGTTTGAGGCTGGCCTGGTCTACAGAGTAAGTTCCAGGATATCCAGGGCAGTTATATAGATAAACCTTGTCTTGAAACAAAACAAAACACAAACAAATAAAAGAATAAAGAGGATAAGATCAACAGGTATCATCAAAGAGTTCTGACTCATGGATTAAATAGCAAAGAGAAGTCCTTGCAGAAATGGGTGATGCTCTTAAATATTTGTACTCTAAAGGTAACTGCTTTAAAAGATTGATTTATTTCTGTTTTATATATGTGAGCATTTGCCTGCATGTTCATTTGTGCACCACAAGTAGGTTTGTTGCCTGTAGAGGCAAGAAGAGGGTGTCAGATCTCTTGGAACTGGAGTTACAGATAGTTGTAAACTGCCATGTAAATTCTGGAAACTGAAACCAGGTCCTCTGTAAGAGTAGCCAGAGCTCTACTCCTGAGACATATCTCCAGGCCCCAAAAGTAACTTTTAAAGTGAAACACACACACACACACACACACATACACACACACACACACAAAACTTATCACTAGATAATAGGCAGAGCTTCCCATGCACACCAGATTGTCCACTGTCTTCACAGCAGATATTACAGCCACGTGAGCAAGACACATTCCCCGAAGTAAAAGGAAGCTTAAGTTTATGGATTTCTAGGTCACTTTCATGGTTCTCCACAAAGAAATTTTCTATTAATTTTAAGGGTTGTATCCTTTGCTAGTACTATATATCAAAAGCCACTGAACTCTTAAGATTTAACAGAAGGCCTATATCTAGCAGCTAAGCCTTCAAGGTTTCCACTATCCGGGTGGACTTGGCTGACCTCTCCTAGGTCATTTGTGTGAAGGTGACTGATGTTGACCCTTCTAGAAAGATCTCAGCTAAGATGAGTGGAGGGACTCAGTCTACTTCAGGTATCTGTCTACAGCCAGCAAGCTATCCTGTGCAAGATTATAAAGTAGCAGTAAACAGGAAGAAGTAGCAAATCAAGCTGCCCAAGTGCCATTACACCCCACTAGCCAAAGCAAGTTGCACGCAGAGCCCTGATTCAGAGTGTGGCACAGTCACACAGTAAATGGTGGGAATGGAGAGCTTGCCTCTTAATGCAATCAATCTAACAGGAAGGTTGTAACACCTTCTAATTAATAAGGCAGGGAAGGGACTAGGAGGAATGGCCATGTGACCCACCAGTCACTCTTCTCTAAAGCTTTCTTCAAGCCTTGAACACCAATAGGACGAGGGGGAGGGGTTACATTATTTTTTCAACTGAGCTAGCTGAACAGCCCACATTTTTCCAAGGCTGTCCTGCTCTATTCCGAATAAAGTCTCGGGCAATAGGCCATGCTTGGATGCCTCAGACCATCTGCCAACAAAAACGGGGAAAAAAATTAATTATGAATGGTGTCTTCCCATGCTGATCATTTATTGTAAAGGATTTCTCTGGCTTGTTTATAATAGCTGTTGCCTAAGGGTGCATGCTGTATAAATGGTCTGATTACAGGATACAGAGCGCTTCTTAATAGACCTCAGCTGATTAGGAGAAGGGAAAGAAATTAAAGAGGCTATTTCCCTTTAGGTATGCAAATACCTTCCAGAACAAAGGGCAGAGATAGGATAGCCCCTGATGAAACCCACCCTCTTTTCTTTCTACCTTGAATTATGTAGCAGGCAGAGAGTAAGCTTCACTGCATGTGTCAGCTGAGATGTGAATGATCCAGTAACTGACACAGTACTCACCCCAGAAATGCATGTTACACGTGGAGCTACAGAAGCCCCCTGGGCAGCCCTGCCACAAATTGGGTAGGGTTTGCAGCTATCTGAACTGCCTCTAACTTTACATAATTCTACTCTGGCTCAGGGAGCTAACCCTATTTGTGTCTCATTGGCTTTGTCATCTCTGAATCCAGAGAATGCCTACCAGCTTCTGGCAGGAGGGCTGTAGGACGGCAGACTGAGTGTGGGTGAGAAACAGAGTCACTGGGATGCAGGCGGACCAGGGCTTGCTTCTCACTTTCCAGGCACATACACATACCCTCACAGACAAATCTCATGGACATGGGTACCTGTGCACACCTTCATGTACATGGAACTGTCTACATTCCCAAGATTTTTTTCCCCTTCGAACACGGTCAATGGTGATTTCCAGGGTATATTCCACCTAGCACAGTTGGCTTTCCACTCTGTGGGTTCCACATCTGAAGATTCAAGAGAAACAGAGAGAAAATATTAAGAAGAAAGCATCTGTTCTGAACATGTGCAACAACTGCCTATGTTCTGTAGAACAACCGTCATTTACACATTGGTAGTGTGTTACATATTACAAATCATCTGGATTTGGTTGAACGTACATGGGAGGGGTCAAGGTGTAGCTCAGTGGTAAGGTAGGATAAATTCCCCACACCCACCTCCCCACACACAAATAAGAAAAACAAAGATACACAAAGTAGATGGAAGGATATGTGTAGCTTACAGTCAAATACTACATCACTTAGTTAGGAGACTTGGGTACCTGTTGATCCATGGGACTCCTGGGACATTCCCCTTTAAACATGTGCTAGTCTGCTTTCCATCATTGTGACAAAATACTCAAAGAAACCAACTTTTAAAAGAAAGAAAAGATTTATTCTAGCCTGTACCATCAATGTTTCAGTCCATGGCCACATGGCTCCAGTTTCCCTGGGCCTTCAGTGAGGAAGAGAACACATGATGGAGCAGAACTGCTTATGGCACAGTAGCCAGGAAGCAGTACAGAAGCATCTCTACCAAACTGTAACCTACGGAGTAAGTTTTCCATGGGACCAGAGCCCTCAAGATCCCACCACTTCCAAAGTGCCCCACCTCTGAACACTCCTACAACACATGAAAATTGGTGGGGGAGGGGACATTTAAGACCCTAACCAGCATGGAGACACAGCTATGACTTCACTTCTTCAAGGAGAAAAGACTTCACAAGTCTTTAATTAGCTGTAGTTATTAAGATAGAGAAGAACATGGGGCTAGTGAGGTAATTCCTCAGTCAGGGCTCTGCAGTGAGGTCACCACTGAGAGGGCTCTTCAGTGAGGAGTTCATAGTGAGGGCTCTGCAGTGACAGGGCTCTGCAGTGACAGAACTCTGCAGTGAGGGCTCTGCAGTGAGGGCTCTGCAGTGACAGGGCTCTGCAGTGAGGGCTCTACAGTGACGAGGCTCTGCAGTGACAGGACTCTGCTGTGACAGGGCTCTTCAGTGTCAGGGCTTTGCAGTGACCTGGATCTACAGTGACAGGGATCTGCAGGGACAGGGCTTGGCAGTGAAGAATCCTCAGTGAAGAAGTAAATGCTCTATGTCCTGGATTTTAAGCACCAGTAATGTTGCTGACAGAAGTGTGTTGTTTGTTTGTTATTGTTTCTTTTGTTTTATTTGAGACAGTCTCACACTGTAGCACTGTTTGGCCTGGAACTTACTATGTAACCCATATCTGCCTAGAATTTGAGGAAGTCCTCTTCCCTAGCCTGCTGAGTACAGGGAGAGCAAACTCTTAGCACTGGTCTGGGTGGCCCTTCCTTGCTTTACAATTTACTAATCTCACAGGCAACCTGTAGACACTTCATCAGAACTAATTCATGGTCACTAGTTACCTAAGAATTACCCAGCCCAGCCCTATGCATTCACTTCCCAGTGACTTAAATAGCAACCATCCAGGAATCAGGAACCTGGGCGGAATTCAGCTGGGTCCCCTGCCTCAGATTCTCTCAGAAAGCTTCAATCGGTGCTGACTGAGGCTCCAACATCACCTCCAAAGCTCAACAAGGGAAGGGTATGCTTCCAAGCTTGCTCCGTAGTTATTGGTAGGACCTGAATCTTTATAGAGCATGGCAGACAACCACATGAAGTTCCTTGCCAAGTGATCCCCTCCACTCAGGGAAGCCACACAAAAAGAGGCAGAGAGAAGCCAGCAAGATGGAGTGAGAGCCTTGCATGATGTAGTTTCTGAAGCGGTAGAAACCACACTGAATTCTGTTGAGCGGTAAGTCACTGCTCTACATCAGGGGACAGAGTCATCGGGAGCCATGTTAGATGACATTTACAAGGCTCCTTTTCAGCATTTACTATTTTAAAAAGTCTCAAAACCTCTTGCTGTGCCCTCTCAGAGGACCAGTCCCCGAAGCTGGCTCATGCTGTTGCCTTTGGCAGCTCTGGTTCCCTCTTTGTATTTTATAAATGATTGATTTGCTCATCACTTGAATACCAATTCAAATGTCACCTGCTTTAAAACATAGATCTTTCAAGCACTGTCTAGAAAGTAGTCATTTTCAGCCATTAGCTTTCTATCTCTCTTGATTTGTTTTCAGAGGTTTTATGAACAAAATTAACTATTTACTCACTTGCTTGTTTCTGTTACTTCCACTCCAGGTTAGAAGCATCATGAGGCAATGAAGAGACCTAGCCTGCATTCTGCATTGTATTCCTGTAGCAGTGCTCATTACAGATGTGTTAATATTTGATAAGTCAGGAAGAATTTAGTGAATCCCATGTAATATAGCAGCATTAGTCATGGGTCTCTTGAGTCATAGAACTTATGGAATGAATCTCTCTCTCTCTCTCTAAATATGTGTGTGTGTGTGTGTGTGTGTGTGTGTGTGTGTATTTTGTATAAATTAGGTGTACAATTTATACAAAATAAAGGGAATTTATTGAAATGACTTCAGGCTGCAGTCCAACTAATCCAACAATGAATGGCTGTGAAGAAAAAGTCTAAGAATCTAGTAGCTGCTCAGTCCCACAAGGCTGTGTGTCTTAGCGGGCATTCTATACATTCTGGAATCAAGAAGTGGTAGGCTTCAATGCCAGGGAAGGAATGGATGTGCTGGAAAGGCAAACAGGCAAAGATCAAAACCTCCCTTCTTTCAAGTTCTTATTTAGGCCTCCAGCAGAAGATGTGTCTTCCTGGCTCAAGATCCAGATCAAAAGCCCGTGTCTTCCTGCCTCAAAGGTCAGGACTAGAAGTGAACTCAGCCATATCAAAGCAAGCAGAAAACCTCTCAAAGATGAGTCCTCCATTTCTGGATTGAAGCTCCTTCTAGAGTAGGCATGCTGACAACCAAGAATAGCCATGACAACAGCCTTAGTTCCTATGTTCAAACAAACAGGTCGGTTTACCTCCCAATGCCTCAGTTTCCCAATGTGTAAAGTAAGAGTGCAGCTCTCCAGACTTCCTTTGGCCAAGGAGAAGTTAAAGCTATCTGGAAAATATGTTAACTTTAACGTGTAAACACAACATCAGTTTTCAAAATGTGTAGTTTCTATGGCTAAAAGTTCTCTTGCTGATCCAATTTAAGTACAGCAAACTCGTAAGAAAACCAGGCATGGGAGCCTCCGCCTAGGGTCCCAGGACCTGAGTGGTTGAGGCAGTAGAATTGCAAGCTCTAGGCCAAGCTGCCTGGTATAGTAAGACACTTTGGTAAAACAAAAACAAAAGGAGGGGAAAACTGGAAGATTCCAGAATCCAGAATCACTCCGCGGGGAAACAAAACCCTCCGTTCTGGTGTTGACTTTTATCATGGACTATGAGGTCATAAGCTAAAACAAAGGCTACAGAATAAGGTGACTGAGCAGGGCCAAGCCATTTTACAAAGAAAAACGGAGGCACTGCATCTCAGTAGGAAATTTCTTTGGTAACTTCTAAATCTCCAAAGAAAGAAGGTGTAAGCAATACTTCTGGATGTAACCTAACAGAATCCCCTCCGCACGCCGTGGTTTATGGCATACAGACTGTGTAAGGCTACCAGTGCTCAGGCAGCTGAAGCGGGACACTTCCCACATCTAAAAGGTCTCTTTACATCCTCCATGGATGAACGGATGGAGCGATGGACAACGAGCAAATAAAGCGTTGCTGAAAGACGCTGGGGTTTGGCATGCACGTGTTTGTTGTAAAGTTTCCCGGTGTGTAGAGATGGTAGCAAAAGGTAAGCCTCAACATCAAAACTGTGAGAACCCCAACCCTGTCTCTGTGTTCAGATACTTGGAGCTGCAGAGGAGGCCTCTGCAGACTCCATGCCGCCACGTTTGCTAGACTGTCACTCAGAAAAGACTGTCACTGGATAGCAATTTCCTGGGGCTAGGTCAAGAAACTTCTAAAATTGACAGGTGGTTGAGAGATGATCCAAAAGCGTGATAGGAAAAGAGTGGAGGAAGAGCCAGGGGCCACACAACTGCCGTCCATGACTTCATTTGACCCCAAAGATAGGGAAGTTGCTATCACAACAACTCTCTTACTACAACAAGGTAGATAATCCCAGAGGCCTCACACAGGGCGTGGAGATCAGACTGTGAATTTGGGTTACAGGGCACAGATTTACACATTTTTATTTTCTTACTTATAATTGATCATAATTAATTAATTAATCAATCAACTCTTTCAGCACTGGGGATTGAACCTAGGACCTTATATATGCTAGGTAAATGCTCTACCACTGAACTGTATCTCCAGTCTCTTTTCTGTTTTTCCAGTCAGGGTCTCGCTAGGTTGCCCATGATGCCATGATGCTCTTGTCCAGGCTGGCCTGGACCTGAGTCTGAAATCCTGACTAAGAATCTGAATAGCTGGGATGACAGGCATAGCTCAGGCTATTTTGAGCCCCCACTGGTGACACCCGCTAAGGCTCTGCTAAGCTCTCCGTGCGTTCCAAGCTCTGGGAAAAGCTGTGCATGTTCTAACTCAGGTTCGTATCACTGTTCCAAGAGGCGGGAACTATTTTTATTTTTCTCATAGAAGTGTGAGCTCAGAGAGGTGAAGTGGAAGTTTCTGGAGATGTCATGTGATGCAGACTTGCTCAGGCAAGACCTGTGGGAGGACACGTGATTTTTGGAGGAAGTATAAATAGGACTTAGTGGAGGGCGATGGCAGGCTTGCATAGCTGGCTTTGCAATGCTTAGTCCCCGCCCCTTCTAGCCCACTGTCCAAAAGTAGGGGAGAAAAGATGGTGACTAGGATAATGAGATATGGAGATGTTTAGAATTAGTTCTTTGGGGAAATTCTAACCTCCGTTTATCAGAATACCAATGGTCCAGTTCAGTAGTGTCAGGATACCAAACACGAATCAGCAGTGGTGGCGAGATGTAGGAGAAACAGCCAGGCCTCCGCCGAATTGGCACGAGTCAGTGGGAGCGACCAGGATCAGCCAGGGATGCCAGGAGAAGTTCTCTGCCATGCCTCTCTTAATGTAGTGAAAATCAGCAAAGACTAAGATTCTAGACCAGTGAAGCGTTGGAAAGCTAGCTACGCAAGCGCACAGTCACTGTCTGTTGAGTCCTGTTTATACTTTTAAAACGTCACATGTCCTCCCAGAGGTCTTGCTCCAGCAAAACACCACAGGAGCCTATCTTAGCAAAACATCGCGTGAGTCTGTACCACAGGACGTATCCAGAAACTTCTACTTCAGAGAGGTTAACTAGCTTGCTCAAGATCACAAAACTGGGATTTAATCTCATCATGACCACAAGGCATCTCATTCCGAAGAAAAGTATCATGCTGCTGTCATTAGCTAAATGCCCAGTTAAACCATGTTGCCTATGTATGTATTTACGTGTGATGAGCTTCTTACTGGCTATGAACCTAACTTCCGTGACTGGTTCTCTTCCTTCATCGCCAGTACTCTACACACGATGCATTAAAATGATTATTGTCAACTTGTGTTGGTAGCATCTTTTCACTCTCAGGGGAACATAGGTGACTCTGAGAAAAATATGAGATCTAAAAACATTTAATGCACCCTGAACTCACTCTAACCATGAATTATGTTTGTATTCCCAGAGGAGAAACAGTTCAAATGTCTTTCTTCTGGTGACCAGATAAATAAAATTGGATCCACCCACCAAAAAAAATATTATTTGGCAATAAAAAGAAATAAAGCCTTGCCAGGCAGGGGTGGCACATGCCTTTAATCCCAGCACTTGGGAGGCAAAGACAGGCAGATTTCTGAGTTCAAGGCCAGCCTGGTCTACAGAGCAAGTTCCAGGACAGCCAGGGCTACACAGAGGAAACTCTGTCTCAAAAAAACAAAACAAAAAAAGAGAAATAAAACCTCGATAGAGATTAAAACTGTATGAACTTTGATAATAATATTCTTAGCAGAAGTACGGAAGCCAACCAAAGGGCACGTGCAGCCTCACCCATTTATGTGGCTCACCCAGAGGAAGGCTATAGAGGTAACCAACATGAGCAGATAGGGCCGGAGTCCAGGGAGGTTTGTGGACAACAAATGCAGGGCACAAGACACTTTCCAAGGCTCTGCAAATGCTTTAAAGCTGATGTAGGTGATTTTTTTTTTTCTAACTATCATTGAGCTCAAAGTCATGAACTGTACCCTTTAGGTAAGTAATTTCTATCTATACAAATTAAATCTCAATAAAGCTACAAAACACAGCTCTACTGAACAGCACAGTTGCTAACAACAGTGGAGGGTATTCTTGAAAGCTACCAGGAGAGTGAACTTTGAATGTTCTCATGGCAGAAATAGAGAGTGTATGAAGTCCTATGCTTGTGTGCTTGCTGCAGATCAGTGCAGCTCAGCCACTTCACAGTTTCAGAAGGGCATATTGTACGGGACGGATACAATTGTTGCCTTTCATTTACAAAAGGAAAACCCGAAGAAGTAAAGTTAACTGGAAGCAACAACCAAAAGGCCTCAAGTGCAGAAGGTTTAGAATGCAAAGAGTACGGTTCCCATGAAGTGTGCATCATTATCTTTTTAACTTTGACTTCCAAACAAAACCAACCACTTTCATTTTGCTCCTGTAAGAAGAAATAATTCTTACATTTCTTTTCTCCTTTTAGTCATTTGAAAGATAATAATTTTTAAACAAAAATATATGCAGCCACTCCCCCCCCCCCCGGCCTAGAACTCCCTATTTAGACGAGGCTGACTTCAAACTTATAGAAATCTGTCTGCCTCTGCCATACCTGACCTTTCTACTATTTGAAAGGCCCAATGAAAGGCTGCCCTGCCCTTAAATGGGATCTTCTTGCCAGCTGGGGCTGGACGTACTGGTAATGCTTGCTAATGTTCAGTGCATGTTTGAGCGTAGAATAAAGTTTCCATCCATCACCACCCAGACCAGCACCTGACCTATCCAATCTCTGCTTAGACCCAAAGACTCTTGGGGATGGATTCTGAATTTCTTATTGCAAAAATTGAGCCTATTTTCTATCTGACTTTGAAGTTATGGGATGTGCAGTTGTGGGACACAGTGGGAGCCTGGCTTCATCACTCAGAGCAGGAGAGAGAAAGGAATCTTGTGGCTCGTGCTGGCAATATCCCACCTGGTCTTCTGGCTCCAATTTTTAGCTGTCAGCATTCAGCTGGGTCCAGTGGCCAGAGGTGCTGTGGGTTTTGTGCAGTATGGTGTGGTGATGGCTCTCTCCCAGTACCTCCATAGGGCCACCTCAGCTCTCTGTGGCTTCCATGAGAACACTGGGCTATGGTCATCATTCCTCCCTCTCCACAGTTTCCCAGTGCATAGGACTCTAGTTACCCAGAGCAACAGCCTGTCTGTCCCCTACTGCCACTTTGCTTCCTTCCCAAAGTGCTCAGATATTAAGCCTATGCTTCCCTGGTTAGAGATGGGAAACGTATCTAGATGATGTTAACTCTAAAATGCAGACTAAGTGGACTGTCTTCCATACTGTCAGTGGGATTTACCAGTCAGCTGTAGCCTGAACAGGGCACAAGAGTAACCTCTTCTGAACAAGAGGGCATTCACCAGCAAGCTATGCTTGGCTTCACCTGCAACACTGGCTTTTGCTACTTCTTCAGCAGAGTCCCCTTTGGGCTTTAACAGCAGCTCTTCCCTGAGGCTTACCAGATTTTGGACCTAGCAATTCTCCACAATCATGCAAATAAATTCTTTAAAATGCACACATACACAACACATGGATATAAATGTACACACATATACATATATGTACACATGTTTATCATACACATACATTCACACAGACACAACTTATATACACATGCACACATATATATATACACACACACATATATATATATGTGCATTCCGTACTCATGCACACACATCTATACATAGGCATATATACATCATTGGTTCTAGTTTTTGCTAGCAAATGCTGACTAATATACTGCCATGCTTTGACCTATAGTTCCTAGGTTAGCCTGTCAAACGAAGTTCTTGCATGTGCACCCTGGCCTCAGTGTCTGTTTCTGGGGTAGCTAAAATACTATCCCATGTTTCTTTCTGAGAAGGAGTGGGGTATGTGTTGGGGTGAGCATTGTGTGCAAATCTGAAAAGGCTCCTATGTGATGCCCCTCTGAATCTCGTGCCCGTCTGTCCTTCAGCTGATCTTTGCTTTTTGGGTATCTCTGTGCTGCAGGCCCCATGGCCCCACTCCACACATGAGCAAGAGAACCCTCGGGGGTTAACTCAAAGCCTACTCCTTAAATCATGCCTCTGGAGTGCTCAATGCCTTTCCATCTCACATGAGTCTGAGCATCGCTGTTGGATGCAGGTGCTGTGAAGGAAGGAAAGATACAACTGGGTTGCAGGCTGGAATCCACTCCTGCCAGGCTGGAATACACACCTGCCAGGCTGCAATCCACACCTGCCAGGCTGCAATCCACACCTGCCAGGCTTCAATCCACACCTGCCAGGCTGGAATACACACTTGCCAGGCTTCAATCCACACCTGCCAGGCTGGAATCCACACCTGCCAGGCTGCAAT
>JADRCH010000063.1:3209015-3245261 GCA_019843965.1 Rhynchomys soricoides | reverse complement strand
GGCTGGAATACACACCTGCCAGGCTGCAATCCACACCTGCCAGGCTGCAATCCACACCTGCCAGGCTGCAATCCACACCTGCCAGGCTTCAATCCACACCTGCCAGGCTGGAATACACACTTGCCAGGCTTCAATCCACACCTGCCAGGCTGGAATCCACACCTGCCAGGCTGCAATACACACCTGCCAGGCTGGAATACACACCTGCCAGGCTGCAATACACACCTGCCAGGCTGCAATACACACCTGCCAGGCTCTCTCATACTATGCTAGTGTTTCCGCTGTTAGGACCAAAAATGCCTGATTTCAAAAACAAAACAAACAAACAAACAAACAAACAAAAATGTGCACACTTGAGAGGGGCGGGGAAGGGGAAAGGACAGGACAAGAAAGAGCTTCAGGAGCCTCTTGGAAAGCAATCGAGTTTTGCAAAGCAACATTTTGATGAGTTAAGTGCAAATGAATCAGGGATAATGAGAAACACGTGAACTAAATTTCCCCTAAAATATACGAGTTTAAAAATTAAGAGGAAAAAGTGCTTGGGGAAAATGTGTTTTAAGTTTTACCCCAACTGAAAGCATTCACAGAGCAGAGCGAGATATGTGCTGAGCCCACAAAAAAAACGATCAGGCTGTCCATTGTGGGCAGATAGAATGATAAAGAGAGATCCCGGGGGGGGGGGGGGCCAGAAACAGAGCTTCACCACGGAGCTGCTCTAGGCTTCCAGGCTGTAAATGGGGGATTTAGAGCCATATTGCTTTTCTTTCATTAGTTCTCCATGCAACAGGCAGCGCTGAACTCTGGGCATAACACTAATGAATAAATAATACGGTCATTTGAGAACATGAATTATATTTGGTGATTTTACTAAAGGCCTCTGAGGTCCATATTAACAAGAGGCCTGAGAAGTGCTAGGACAAACCCTGGCAGAAGAACCATGGTGAGGGACTTAGCTCATCAGCTGAGAGTGACAATGACAGGTACCAATAAGGGCCACAGAGCACATGGCCTGCTGCCAGTTGGAGCCACAATCCTGCTCTGTAACAACCTGCTGGAGACACCGATTTTTTTCCCCAGCCCAGAAATGACAGCAGAGTTCTGTCCCCTCCATGAGAAGCTTAGACAGGACCAGTGGTCTCTTTCCACATGCTCAGAAACAAGGACAAAGTTCCAGTTTTCTTTGAGCGAACATAATTTTTAGGTAAGAGAGAACATAGTGTTTGGGGGAAGATTTATTTGGTTCTGAAGAAGGAACACTTGGAGATGTCAGCATCAGGTTGGAGACATTGCGAATTCTAGAACCATCTCTGGTAACATCAGATCTAGACACACAGAGAGATGTGATAGTCAGGGAAAAGCTTTGATACCTGGTCTTGAAACTTCAGCTTGGAGTCACAACTGTTCTTCCCAAGAAGAGTAGAAAGGGGAGACGGAAGAGGAGGAATAAGAAGAGGGGGAGGAAGAAGAGAAGAGACAAAAGAGGAGATAGAGGAGGAGGAAGAAAAGGAAGAGAATGAGAAGACAGCAGATCAGAAAGAGAAGGCAGAGAAGGAAATGAAAAGGAAGCTTCGGAAGGTCGAGAAGAGGAGAAGAAACATAGGCTTTGTGTGCATCTCCAAACAGTCCAGCACTTGGGAAGTTGGGCCAGGTGGATTCTAGGTTCACAGCTAGCCCAGTCTGTAGAGCAAAACCCTATGTGATATATAAAAGACCTATGGACTACTACCTAGATCTAATCCTTCTCTACTTACTTTCTTCCTACAATGACCTTCAGTACGATCAGATTCCTTCAAGGCCCTGTGCTGACTCCAGCCTGAATCCAAAGCCAAGTGGAGCCCCCATGCACAAACCACTCTGTACAAACGTTCAACCATGAACATCCAGGCTGGGCCAGGGTCCTAACTGAAGAAAAACGTATTTCTAAAAGCATATCCTTCCTTCCTTCTGAGCAGCATGATTGAATGTTTGACAGCTACGGTTGAGGGGTCTCAAGGAGTTCAAAGGTCACTGAGCCCAGGTCAACACAGTCTGATAGAAGACGAGAGGAAAGTTTGGTGTGATGGAGCAAATCTATGAGTCCAGCACCCAGAAGCTGAGGCAGGGGGATTGTGAGTCCAGGACAATATGGGCTACAAAGTGATATCCTGTCTTAGAATAAAACCAGAAACAAACCACAAGCAAACAACTAAACAAGAGATAAAACAAGGGAGAACCCGAAGGGGCAAGAATGATTCATCTTCATATTCTAGGACTCCAAGACAGCCAAAGAGTAAAAGCAAACCTAAGGATGTGGCAGGGGACATGCTTCTGTGGAAAGGAGAAGAAAAATTAGGTTTAGTTTTTTATTTTTAGAAGCAAATACCTCATTCTGTCATTTACCAGGTGAGCAAGGCAAGTGAGGCTCCTTATGAGACAGGCTGGCTCTTCAGACGTGCATCAGGAGCTCAGAAGGTGAATGTCCACAAACAGCCATTGAAGGCCATTTGCTGTCGCGCTTGGCAGCTGCTAAGGAGGAAGCGCTGCCTGTGATTACGTGGAAGCAGACATTTTGGCTCACCCCTGAAGTGTAGAATAGGTTGAGAGAGAGCTGCATGTCCTCATGACAGCATGGGCCTCCCTCACAGTGATGATTCAGTGGTTAGAGGGGCGTTCGTGAATGCCTTTACCAGCACCTCCAGCCATAAAAATGGAGTGAAATGAAGGCGATGCTCTTCCCTCCAGAATCTCTCCCACTCGAAACACAGGAAGCACTGGGCTCTGTGGGAGTCACTTTTTTCTCACGATGCATTATGGGAGTCAATTGAGAGCATGGGAGTCCTTGCTGGGGGACAATGCATTCTTGAAGTCTTGAAGAGTGTTTAGTACTTGATTAACAAAGCTTGGGGAATCAAGTTCACCAGAAAAACCCTTGGTTAAGTGATCACTTAACCACATTCTTTTCAGTAGCTTTACATCATTTTTAAAGAACCTGGGAACATCAACGACAGGGTGCATCTTGGATCTGACTGCAAGTCTTATCTTGGCCGGAGGCAGCAGGGTGTGTGTGTGTGTGTGTGTGTGTGTGTGTGTGTGTGTGTGCGCGCGCGCGCGCGCGCCATCTACTGGTCCAAAGAATCCATCTTAGCATCAGAGACCCGCACATCAGCACATTCTTTCTCCTTCCCAAGTCTTAAGACAAAATGGTCAATTTAATCACTTCCTGTAATTGGTATTTTTGTTTGTATACCTTTGATACCCAAACTCAGTGCCCACCTAAATGACCCAGGCATCCTTTTTAGCGACAATAATAATATTAATAATTTTAAAGAATCCCATGGTAATTCTATACCTTCAAAGTCCTCTGTCTAAGAGTGTTGGACAGACAACACTGGAGCAACAACTTGGAGCTGCTACCCAAGGCTCAACAGCCAGAAAACCCTCCTCTCCCTTGTGCTAATAAAACTATCTTTAACCCCCTTGCCATCACAGCTCCATAGCCTGGGACATAAAAGTGACCTTTGATGGCTCCATCCCAAAGGGAATTTTGAAGCCTGAAGAAAAGTCAGCATTTTCTTTCCACTCTCCAGACCCACATAAGAGCAATCATTGACTTTCCCTATAACCCATTAATTCTATATTTAGGAAACTGGGGGGGGGGCGGGGGGGAGTAAAGAAGAAAGAAAGAAAACCCAACCACAACCTCACACACCACGGAAAAGATGGTCAATACCCCATGGCTATGCTGGCCAGGCACTGAGCAGTGGCCCTCTGTGAGGCGTTACCACACTAGAATTAGATTTTTTTCTTTGCAAGAGTAGGTGAGTTCATTTTTCTTGGACTGAGACTCTGCAGACAGGCTGGAGGTCTGGTATCTTCATCACCTCTGGAGGTGGCTCAGCCTGGACATGCCAAGTCCCACGGATGCCTGCGAGCAGTTTTAAGAGGTTTTGCTCAGCCCCACTTTTATTGGAACGAAAGCTTTGCACAAGTGAGGGGTTTTATGGGAGTTATTTTTAAAGTAATGTGTTTTTATTGGTTTCTGGTAAGATCAGTGAAATCACATGGCATTTTTAAAGAATTTTAAACCGAAAAAAGATGTTCAAAAAGCTTGTTTGAAACACAAAAGCTCGGAAAGTCAAAATAAGGTACTTGAACACAGGCAGATTAATACTAAGATGAAAACCATTCTGGGCCAACCGAAGAGGGGCATGAAGGACTCTGTCCAAGCTAGAACAAAGGCCAGCTAATTCATTGATGGAACTGTCACACACTTGTTGAGGTAAGGGCACTCACTGGTCTCTCTGACTCAGTTGCCCCCTCACAGACTCAGGCTTTGTTGTGTGTGAAAAGGAAGGCTAGTGTAAGAAAGCACATGCTGTCATTGCTGATACTGCAGGACAGGAAATTAGAAGACACACAGAAACCCAAAACAGAATGTGAGCCAGACTTCAGACAAATCCCAGGAGACCCCAGCTGGAATCCCATCTTCCTTGATCCTCCCCTCTCCTCAGCCTTGACTATAATCCCCCCCCCCAACGATTCCTAAAGTAAAACATGCTAATTTTAAAAACAAACAAAACCAGCCACATTTAGCTCAACCTATAGAAAGAAGGTAAGGCCAGGTAGAAAACAACTCTAGAGAGAAGGATAGTCTACCCAAGGTTCCCCAGGAGTTACTTGGCCTTCTAGCCCCCAAATTCCTGTCTCAGGAATCCTCTGCCTATTCACATAGTGCTAAAGAGTATTTATTTTTACTAAATACATGTATGTGCATGTTGACTATTAGTCTGTTTCTGTGCCTTGTGCTCTGGACTTAGGTGTCCCTTCTAAATTCTTATGTTGCCCCCTAACACTCAATGTGATAGCAGTATGATAGCACAGTAACAAGGGCTTTCCACTCATGACACACAGTATCAAGGTACCATTTAGGGAGCAGAGAGCCAGCCCTTATCAGAATTAAAATCTGTGAACACCTCAATTCTGAATTGCTCAGCTTCTGCCTCTTCGAGCTCAAACATTTCTGTTCTGCATTTAGTTATCCAGACTAAGGTGTTTTGTTACAGTAGCCTAAATGACTTAAGATATACGTAAAATGCAGAACCACACATACAGCAACTTATAGAGGATGGCCACAAGCTCCATAAAGGGAAGACAAAGCCTCTGCATTTCTAATGCAGTTCTGTGAACCAACTCTCTGGCGCGTGTGCTGCTAGAAAAGTAAATGTGTGGACAATTTAATGAATGGATTCCTCCCTGTGTCCCTTCCGTCAAACCCTTGGGTGTAACACAAGAACAGTCAGAGTTGCTAATGTGCTATACAGTTTATAAGGGAAGCCCTCAGGATTCTTCTCAATTTCAGAAAATACCTGAGGAATAAATTCTGCCTGTCCTCCAGAAAGGATCATGTGAAGGCTGATGGTGACCTTCTGAAGGCTTGGATGCAAATTCTTCCTGCATCACTTACAGTGTGTGTAGCCCGTGGACTCCTGCCCCACCCCCAGCCCCATAGGTGACCAGGGTTATTACTCAAACTACTCCCCTTGAGTTGGTATAAGGATTAAGTGAGACACTAATTGGGAGAACACGATTCAGAAATATTATAGGAATAGAGAATTCAAAAGAAGTCACCTATACAGTGAATTTCCATAGGAGACCAAAAATAAAAAATGTTTTCATAAAGCATGAATCTACTCAGCCATGATGAAACACCCAAGGTTGGGTAATGTATAAAGAAAGGAGATTTATTTCATTCACAGTTTGATAGTTCAAGAGAGTGTCTCCAGCACTGGCTTAGCTCCAATGAGGACCTCGTGATAGACAGCATCTAGTAATAGAGATGCAGGGAAGAAGAAGATTGTCAGAGAGGATGGCTAGGGGCAATTCTTGATCTTATAAGCAGCTGGGGTCACTTGAAAACCACATCAATTCCTTCTGAAAGCCACACCCACAATAAACCAAATACCTTCACTAGGCCCTACCTCTGAAAGGGTCTATCCCTCTCCCCTTGTCCACAGTGGAAGCCAACCGTCAAGCTTAATGCATGAGTCCTCGTGCCTATGCGGACACTTGAGGACAGGAGGCATTCCCTGAGCACTGCAGGAGTGAGCTGCAGCTCTTCCCAGGCTGCATGGGTGGATCCCAGAGATTCTAGTGATGAAGGCATAAGAGAGCACTTGGAATCCTCTGCAGCTCTCCTTCCTATACTCTTGATCCTGTTTCCTGGTAGCCAGGTGGTAATGCCTGGGTGAAGTCATGTGTCCACCAGGAATCTATCTTGAGCAAGATAAGGGAGCTACAGCGTTTACACGTGCCTGCTACGCTGTATGCCTGTCTAGTGTTTTTGCTTTCCTTTGCTTTGTCTGTTTGTTTTGTTTGTTTCATTCATGGTCTTTCCTGTAAACACCTAACCAGATGTTTCCGTGGAGGCTGGACTTCTGGAATCTTTATCCCTAAGAACCAACGATAGATGCCATCTTAAAGAGATTTCCAGCTCAGAGTGGTGGAGGGAACCCACGTGTTTCCTTAGTGATGAAGTAACACTATCAGACTCAGAGTGCCAAGCATAGGAAGAACTCCCTCAGGATGACAGGAAGTCCCAGGCATTTTTGGAACTGGGAACATGTATGGAATCTGGGAGTGGATCCAGGACATGGAGGGAAAGCTGAGCCCTGAGCAGGTAGATGCCATTTGCTTATTAGGAGCAGAGCAGAAGTGGGAAGGGGAGCGGGGATAAAGGAGGAGAGCCAGGATCTGACCCTGTTCTGAGCACACAGAGCAGAGAAGTGTACATCTGTCTGCTCTGGGCTCCAGAGGCTCCCTGCAGAGGAGGGGGTGCCTGCTGGTTATCTTGCCAGTGGAGGCAAGAGAGTCAGCCAGAGGTTCATGTGTATAGCACAAGGGCCGAAATGAGAGACCTCTGCTTCAAAACAAACAAACCAAAAACCCCCAAAGAAACAAAAACCAAGGGGGAGGAGAGAGAACCAACTCCCAGGGCGTTTTCTCTTTCTTCCATAGACACGGTGTACACTCCCTCCACCAAAAGAAACAGAAGGAACAGGTTACCTAAAAGACAAAGCTTGTCTGTGTCATGACAATTTTTGCGTTCACCCCATATCATCTCTCACTCTGCTCTCTTTTCCAGAGCCATACCACTATCCTGGGAACTTAATGATGCTGACGCCCACCACAAGACCTCTTGCCCTCTCCTTAAACCCAGGACTACATTCCACTTTCTGGAGAGACCTTCTTGGCTGGCCAGGTGCAACTTTCTGGATACAGCACAAGCTCAAGTGTGAGTGCTGGTGGAATGGCTACTGGTTATTTTCTCCCCTCAGTGGTCCCTGCCGTCTAAGCAGAGCTGGCTAAGTGGATGCTGCTTCAAGGTAAGATCAGACGATGAGGATGGGAAGACAGATGATTCACCCACTTCCTGGCTGGGAGTGACTGATTTCCTAAACAACCTCACCAGGCTCTAGTCTCATCAACTCCCTCCTAGCCTCAGTAAACCTCTCTGAAGAGATGAGCCCATTGGAAACAAATTATCTTTTAAAAAACACAACAAAACAAAACAAAAAACCACATCTGGCCATTTCACATGGCATCTGGTTGATGGAAGGCAGGTTTCTAGTTGTGAGCAGCACAAAATGCCAGGCTTATGATAAAGTACATCAAAAGTCTCAGAAACCAGGCCCAGCCTGTTCCACTAAGATCTATGTGAATCTATGTATATAAAGAGACATAGATATAGAATATATGTATATATAGACTATACACACATATATACATACATATAGATAGATACACTAAGATCTATGTGAGTATATGTACATAGAGATATAGATATAGATTTATATAGAATATATACGGATATATACATACATATACACTAAGAGCTCTCGAATATATGTGTATAATGTACATGCACAGTATATTTTAGCCACAATCCTAAGAGTAGCCTCCAATGGCTTGCTTGATGCCTTCTCCGTTGCTTGCCTTTCACCAATGAGGATGTAGCCTTCCTCAGTCATTAATAATAGTGACCCACTACACCTGGCTGAATAGTGAGACCAGGTCTAAACAGCAAAATGAATGCTAAACTCAAGTTCAGGCCCTCAAGTTCTGAGGGCATGAGAGAACACTTTCTCACTTAAAATAAGCACATTGAGAGGAAGGACAGACCGTAACTAGATAACTGTATCAACACATGTCCAATTGTGATAAGTGACCAGAGACAAAAGCCAGCAAAACTGGTTCCTGAACTTGAAAGTGACTTGAGACAGAAGGGTGCTGGGCTAGGTAGGTGAGTGGCCATGGGAGCCTTCCCCAGGGCAGTGGTGTTTATGCAAAGGTTGAAGGATGTGCCATTCGTAGGAGTCCAAGGGTTCCAGATGGAGGAACAACAGGGAATGTGAAGGTCCTGATCAGCACAGTCAAGGAGCAGAAGGAAGGTCATGTTACCAACAACAAATGGGGTTTGGTCAGAGTTTGGGTAAGAAGATTGGGGACACTAGCAGGCACCATATCCTGTAGCCTAAGATCTCTGCATATTGGCAGTCACACTGTGGCTTCAAGTAAGACACTGGCCCCATGTGAAGATCAACCAGGCTTCTGGTTGGACCACAGACTACGGGGAGCAAGGAAGCACGGGCCAAGAATCAAGGACTTCTTGGGAAGGTTCTAGCCTCAGCTCTGCCTTGCCCATTTGTAGGCTGAGCTAGTTGTTTTGCTCTCCAGCCTTCATTTTCTCATTTTAAAAAAAATGAGGAAATCTGGATTTTAGAATACTTTTATTTGTAATTGACATATAGTATTTCTTTGTATTTAAGGGATGTGAGACATTTTAACACGTGTGTCCAGTATGTGAGGATCAGATTAGAGCAGTTATACAGCCATCATCTGGGTGTTCACTAGTTCTCTGTGTTGGGAACATTTAAACCTCATGATTATTCTGAAATATTTAATTGTTATCAGCTATGGTCATCCTCCTGCCCAGCTCCACCTCCCAGAGCCATTTTGAGGACCCTTCAAATCATGACCTTCCGACCCTTAATCCTGCTTTGTCATTTGGCCTCAGAGACAAATCTGTACACCTTAGCTAACAAGGAGGTGAAAGGGTTTAGACCAGCTTGTGGCTTGTGGCTAGAGAGCTGGAAAGTCAATCAGCTGCCCTTACACCCAGAGGCATGCCACTGTGTCCTGCTGTCTCAATGCATGCAAAAGAGACACACAGCTTTACAAAAGGCAGCCCCTGGGGAGTCTTTGGGTACTTCACATCTTACTTGGAACATTCCCCTAAAAGTACAAAGTGGCCCCTGGCATCCGTGTGCCTTATGCCATGAGGAGGTGCTTCTTCCAGGCCAGCTCTCCAAATGTTAACCTACTGATCTGACCAAGAAGAGAGTCTGGACCTGACTTGAATTGAATCTGGCTCTTTCCAGGCCTGCCCCCTGCTTGCTCGGTTCCTTTCATCTCCCGAAGTGGTCCTGGGATGAGAGCCTCTCACTGGCCTGGTCAGATGGCTCGCCCTCCAACTTCCCAGCTCCCCTCTCGCTCGGACCCTTGCTTGTGCAGCTGCTCCATGAAACGACTCACATACGTCTCCGGCCAGCCCGTTTATTTTTATAAACAATAAATAGGACGACATTCCATGGTGTCCCACCCCGTTAGGCCTTGTTTACAGAGCAGTGGAGACAGTGACGGAAGATTGCTGGGGTTTGTACAGATGGTGGCCCACATGTCATAAATCGTGAGCAGGGAGAGAGGGTTTTGTTTCTTTCCTAAGAAACACAAACAACAACAACTCGTTCCCCCCACACCCGTTTCCTTCCCCTCCCCACGGTCGCGAGGCATTACGGAGGCCCACAAATCATGGCGGGATGATATTAAGCTGCCTCAATAATGCCCGGGATCCCTTCCCGTGTGTGATTCTTCTTCATTAGAAACGATAGCCCACGTGCCCCAAATCTTTTTTGCCTCACCTCAAAATTTATAGATCACGGTCTCTAAACTAATTGTTAGTTGCACACTAGGCTGCAAGCTGTTCATCCACAGAGCAATTACCTCGGAGGCCTTGATTAAAGGCAGGGATGCAGAGGGACAGAGGGGGCAAGGTCTCCTGGTACCCACTAACAGGAGCGAAGCATGAAGCACGCCCTATCCATCACTAACCATTGTTCAAAGGCCAAGGAGTGACAGGCAGCAGTGGGGTGCAGGCTGCTCACTTCCTTGATGACATTGTGGGCCGAAGTAGCTTCCAGCTAACACTTTATTAGAAGAGGAGCCATGGCTGGAATCTTCTGCCTTCCCTCTCAGGTGGTAGGGTTTCCCACAGCCCGTTTGTTCAAGGAACTTCTGTAAGAAAGAAAAACGAGTGTCCCTTCGCAACATTCTGGCTCCATGCTTCTACTATTACCAGAAGGTTCTTGAGGTCTATCACAATCTCAGTTAGTACACAGGTCTCTCCTAAAATATAAAACCCAGAGTCAGAATTACAGTTTCTAATGGAGCTTGTTCAGATAGGGAAACTGAGGCTTAGTGGCAGGTAGGGATTTGCCTGACCTTGAGCAGTCAGCTTGTGCCATTGTGAGGTCTCGCCACAACATATTCAGATGCACTGCTGCTGAGAAACACTGATGTCCAAGGAAAGCTGGCCATTTGGAGAATGAGTTTTCAGCCAAAACGTTATAGGAGAAATGGGCCTGCTTGCCTGACCCCCCGGCTCACTGGAACTCACTAGACTTGTGTTGTCTAGTGGAAAATTTTAATTTAGAAGCTTTCTTTATGTGCCTAAGAAGAAATGCTCTACTCCAAGATTCCTACTGATGCTGGTCAGTTTCTTTGTCAACTTGGAACAGGTCAGGGTCATCTGGAAAGACACCCCTTCCATGGAAAATTGCACTATAGGCAAGCCTAGGGGGCATTTTCTTGGCTAAAGACTATTCATAGGGAAGAACCCAGCCCACTTTGTACAGTGCACTGATGGTCCTGGATTTATAAGAAAGCAGACTGAGCAAACCATAGGGAGCAGGCCACTAAACAGTGTTCCTCCATGGCCTCTGCTTCAGTTCCTGCCTCCAATTACTTGCCTTGAGTTCCGGCCCTGACTTCCCTCAGCAATGAATCAAATCAACCCTTTCCTCTCCAAGGTGAATTTGGTCATGGGTTTTCTCGAAGCAATAGAAAGCCAAATGAAGACCCTGGTCTATCTGGCTTCTGGAATCAGTCCATGACATTGAACCTCAGTCAAGGACATTGTTAGTGGCTCAGCCAAACTCATTACTGATGCCTCCTCCCAGGACCTGAGGCTGTGCCTATTCACTCAGCAGAAATGCACACTGAGCCTTGGAGGCCGTCTCAGCCAGAGAACCTCCTCCCTGCTCCAGTGAACACCTCTGAGCCTATGGGTCTCCCAGAGTTCCCAGTTCCCAGACATACCTTATTCCTTTGTACACAAGTTGATGGCCCCTTCCCTTCTCTGTCTCACCTCTTGTAGCTAATTGTGTCAACTTGCTTGATTGGGAAGTGACTAGGAAGTTAGCAATGCACACCTCTAGCTGTGCCTCAAAAGGCATTTCCAGAGAGGATCACTTCAATCAATCAATCTCTCTCTCTCTCTCTCTCTCTCTCTCTCTCTCTCTCTCTCTCCTACTACGATGTGAGCTGTTCTCTCTACTACAACCTCTCTACCTTCATAAAACAAAACTTTTGAAACCACTAACCAAATCTTTCTTCCCCTAAGGCACTGGTTCTCAACCTGTGGGTTGAGATCCCTTTGGGGGGGGGTTACATATCAGATATTTATATTATGATTCTTAACAGTAGAGAAATTATAGCTATGAAGCAGCAATGAAATGATTTTGTGGTTGGGAGTCATCACAACATGAGAAACTATATGAAAGGGTTGCAGCTGAGAGCCACTGCCCTAAGGTATTTTGATCAAGTTTGGTTTTTGTTTTTTGGGGTTTTTTTCCCAGCTGACAGACACATTCACTCCCTTGCCAGACATCCCTGAAACGAACATTCAAATAAATGTCTCATCTCCCAGTCCTTGTCTGAGGCTCAGCTTCTTGTGGTTTCCAATCAATATCAAATGAAGATGCTTCACAACCATTTTGGTTTTGGCAAATGACACCAATGTCAGTTTAGCCTTCCTCCACACCTAGAAGATAAAGTTTACAACATTAAAAATAATCTTAAGCTCTGGCGTGTGCACAAAGCATCTGTGAGCATGATCTAAGGACACCTGACCTCAGAAGAGCCTGCTGTCTCAGCTCCTGACAGTTCCTGGTAGGCCTAACTTCCATCTTTCATGCCAGCACCCTGGTCGCCGCAGGCAGTTAGTTGAGTTTTTTGAACTCTAGATTTTCATACAGTTCTGGGCTTTTTCTAGTCAACCAAAAGCAAATCAAGTGTTTTTTCTTGTGATCTGTTAATGTCTTCCTCCAATGAAGTGAGGAACTCTCGGAGATTTGAGGAGGCCTATCATTTTTTACTCTTTTGAGTTTCAAGGTTTGGCAGTGGTTGGTGTCATTTGCTTACAGAGAAGGCGACTCCTGAATGTTTGTCAGGCTTCCTTGGCATAGGTTATTCAGATTGAACAGGAAACAGAACAGACACTTCCTCTTTTCTCTTCATGCACACCTTGGCCTCAAGTAGACAGGCTTTCAAAAATCGCACCATCTTTCTCCCTTCACATCCTCCAGCTGTGGGTATTCAGGGCACCTTTCCAAGCTGAAATCCACTCTCATGCTTTTAGATCTCACTCTGTCATATCAAAAGATATAATGCCACTGCATGCCACTGCCTAGTAATGCCTGGGAGTATAGCCAGGTGTTATTTTTTAGTTGACTCTATGTACTTAATATATACTTTAAAACACGTGTGTGGGGGCTGGAGGGATGACTAGGCAGCTAAAAGCACTTGCCACTCTTGCAGGGGACCCAGGTTCAGTTTTCAGCCCCTACCTCTGGCAGTTCACAATGGCCTGTAGCTCAAGTCCCAGGGGATCCTACGCCCCTTCCTGGCCTCTGCAGCTACCAGGCATGAACATGGTGTATACATACACACACACACACACACACACACACACACACACACACACGGAAACAGAACACCCATGCACATAAAATAATAATAGTAACCAGATTCCCATGGGACCTGTTGCTCCACTATGTTATAATACAGTACATTATAGTATCAAGTTCTGTCAACTTAGAAATGTGGGTGTTTAGCTGAAAGGGCCATGGCTTATGTTCCATGGATCTGGATCTTCATTAATCTCATTTTGCTACAGCTGTAAGAGGGTCAGTCATGGAATAAGAAGGGGAGATCCATTCTGTCGTTTGGGCAACCAGTCTGCATGTCTCCAGCAAGGCAGCCATTAGAAAAAAATCATGCCTCTGATCATCTTTCAGCTGTTGAAGCTCAGCAAATCATCGGTGGTATTCTGAGAAATGCTTGTTCTTAGAACCACCCCGGTCACAGGGTCTCCTTATCTCCCCTTCTGTGTGGCCTCGTGTGGGACATAGTTTTGCCCTACATCCACTCTGCAGTAGGAGCTCTGAATGAACAGGGACACCCAGAGTAGGATCTAAAGCCATCTCCATTCAATGAGAGCAAGCCTCAAGCACAGCACAGGGCTAAGGGCCAAGGTATTCAGTGGATACTTTCCAAGCAGAAGTTATAATGGGAACATCAAAGGGCCACCATAGGATCCCAGCAGGGGGTAGAGAGCCTTAGGGACACAGAGATCCCCTTCAGGCTCTACAGTGGGAGCCTCAATTTAAAAAGGCCCACACTTAGCAGCCCCGCCAGAGAGGAGAGGGAAAAGATGGGCATAGCCTGAGAAACCTCAGAAATCTCTGTCTGGAAAGTGAGAATGGGGCTCAGCTGTGGAGACTTCCTCCCTGGAAGAGTAGGGAGGCTCACCAGGGAGTCTTACCTCAGGCTAGGCCTGGCCTCTCCCTTCATCAGCACTTCAAAGTCTCTTGTTGCTCTTAGGAGAAAGTCTCAATTCTTAAGTTGGGTCTGATGGGCCTCTCCTTGTCCCTCACTGTGCATCCAAATGTCTGCCTGGAGGGCTGGGCCTGGTTTGAGCTGTAAGATCCAATCGCTGACTTTCTGATGAGGCCTCATTGTTCAGACTGTGTTGGTCCTTCTTCCCTTGGGAAAGGGGTCCGATTGTGTCTCTGGAAAATCCAGGGGTAGCAAAGCTTCAGGTCTTTCCATTACCTCTTGGGCCATCTATCTTCCTTTGCACTCTTATTCATCCAGAGGTGGCCACCAATATCTCCAAAGACCCAAGTATGAGGTTAAATTTCTATACAGTTAGTGACTGTCCCTCATTAGTTTCCATGACTTTCCAAGAGAAAGAATCTTACTGGCCCCTATTCTGCAGTGTAACTTCTCCTAAGCTGATTTCTGTGCAAGAAAATGCAATACTCTCAGTGGCTAGACCTGGGTCATGGGCTGTCTTCTATAATCAAAGGTGTGGGGTCCCTTCTCCCATATCATATAGACTTTGAATAGTAAGGACTAGAACCCCAGAAAAATAGGTGCCACAGTCACGATGATAGCACATGTATTGCAATTGAAACCAGTACTCTCTCCTAACCAGGCAAGGCCAGGCCTCCCTGTGCACCTCTTGTAGAGGACAGTATCCCTCCAGCCAGAGGGATGCTCCTCAGTTTCCACACTCTAGATGAAGCACTAATGCTTCATCCAGAGCTTCGTGCTTATCTATTTTGTCTGGACAAAGTTCAGTGGTGCTTCTGCAGTGGGGAACAGTTCCATCAAGGATGCCCACAGTTTTGTTAGTTGTTATCAAGTAGCAGAAGGTCCATGCTTCTGGGAAAGCTGTTTTCTGTCTCCAGTTATCTCAGAGGAGCTGTTTTCCAGCTTGTTCTTTGCAGTGTGTGTTGTCAGCATTGCCCAATCTCCCTTTCAGACAAATACTAATGAAACATCCAGACTTTTTTAATCAAGTGAGTGTGCTGAGCAGCAATGTCACTGGCTTTCATAAAAATAAATGTTCAAAACTCTTGAAATGCCGTGTGCTCTGCTCTTCCCAGCTCATCTGTGTGATGATACCAAGATGTCACCCAAAGTACCCAACAGGCAACACATCCGTAAGTTCCCTGCCTCCCTCCCTCTTTCCCCGTTCATTGCATTAAGCAATTTCATGGTTTGAGTATGAAGTGTGCCCCCATAGGTTCACATATCATGTGCTTGGTTCCTAATTGGTGGCACTATTTGGGGAAGTTAACTAAATTTGGGGAGATATTTTGACACAGAGATGAAAAGGTAATAAACACTTGATTGCTTTTCCCAATGACTTAAGAAAAGAAGGGTTTATTCTGGTTCACAGTTTGAGGGCACAGTACATAATAAGTCGGAGGAGTCCTGGTTTCGGGAGCTTGAGATGGCTGGTCACACTGCATCCACAGTCAAGAAGCAGATGAAAAATGCTCCTGCTAAGGTAGCTTTCTGACTTTCATGCACATGGAATGGTGCCACTCACTCTAAGAATGGGTCATCCCACTTCAATCAACTGAATCCGGATAATAATCCATAAATGATGCTGCTAGTGGTTTGTCTGTTAAGTGACTTCAGATTCTATAAAGTTGACAGTCAATGCTAACCACTCCTTGTCAACTCCATAAGCCATGACCTTCTGTCACTTGCCCTCATTAATCTCATGACCATTTTATAACACATAAATACAGCCAGTTGAACTTTGTAAGGTGCTATGTGCTTTAGCAATTCTGGCATTTTTAGTATATTCGAGTCTCATCTGAGACTCAAGATAGTGTGTTAACTTTGAGTCACCTACTTCCAATACACAATGGTACAGAAAGAAAGATGGAGGTACAGCAAAGAATAATCATGCCAAACCAAGATCAAAATCTAAGAGCACAATGACCAAAAACTGTAGTTCCATATCCAGCATCTGGGCCTCCTGATAGAATCGCCTGGGTTCCAATGGGATTAGGTAGCCTGACTCCTTCATTTCTGCTGCCTGACACACATGTATACATAATCTATTTCTTAGGTAGGCACCACTTTATGCCTGCAGCTTATCTCAATAGACTGCCCATATTGTGGCATCTCCAAAATCCTGGGGAATCCATTGCACCTTAGGGTTGGCTTTCACAGCTTCACACAGTGGCCTATCTGGGGCTCATTGCAGAGATTTCAATCCTGTGATGTGGCCTTAGATGCTCTGTGAAACCATGAAGCAAGACTACCTGACCCCATCAAGTTGATACATTTTATGCCTGCAAAACCATGTAGATATTCCCGGCAGTTGTCTTCTAGGTGACTCCAGATTCCATCACCTTGATAAACAACAGTAACCCTAGCAGATATTAAAGATAGACTAGTATTTCTTTTGTCCTTGAAATAGGGTCTACATACATCACATAGCCATTATTTGTGTATGTGTCTAAGGTATTTCCAGAAAATATTAGCATTTTGGTCAGCAGACCAAGAAGAGTCCACTGTGAATGAGTTTCATCCAATCACTTAAGGTTTCAAGTGAAACTAAAAGGCAAACTAAGTGTGTGTTTTCTCTCACTGTCCAAGCTTGGAAAAACAACTTCCCCTTCTCTGAATCATCTGTGCTTCTAGATCTTGGACATTCTGACTCAATGGCTTAGGACATTAACCACTCCCACACACCTGCTACCCTATTGTACCAGCTTCCTTAATTTATAGGACAAACACTGAATCACCCCCATCCACTCTTCTGGTCTTTACTTGCAGAGGCCATACTGTGGGAGTTCTTAACTCCTGGGAGGTAGTTGTTATAATAAATCTCCTCAGATAGATGGACCAGTAAGAGGGTATGTGACAGATGACAAATTATGATTTATAAATAGATGGTACAGATCACAGACCAATACACAGATAGATGATAGATCTAGAAAAATTATAGATTATAAATGATAATGATAGGTACTAGGTAGATGATAGATAGAAGATTGATAGACTGGTAGATGATAGATAGATAGATGATAGATAGATGATTGATAGATGATAGATAGATAGATAGATAGATAGATAGATAGATACAGAATACCTATATTGGTTTTTTCTCATTGCTACAACCAAACACCTGACAAGAAGCAACTAAGAGAGGAAGGGCTTATTAAAGTTCATGTTTCAAGGGAATACAGTCTACCATAGCAAGAAAAGCCTAACAGCAGGGGGTAAGACAACTGGTCATTTCACATCTGCAATTAGGAAGATGAAGGATGGATCTCAGCTGCCCTTGTCCCTTTGTTTAGTCCTGGACCCAGCCTGTGAAACAGCGCTAGCCACAGTCAAAGTTGGCCTTCCCTCTTCAGGAAACACTTTCCTAGACAGACCCTGATTCTACCCAAGGCAAGTTGACAATGAAGATTAGGAACCACCACGTCCTGTGGATTTTATCACTGTGGAGAACCTTATTGGGTGTCAAACACTAGCCACATTCTCTTGGGCAGGGTTCAGTCAGGGTTACAGACAGCAGCTGTTACAGTTTAGATCCTAATCTTCCCAAAACCCATGTGATAAAAACTTGGTCCTCATGATGGTGTTAGAGGAACACAGTGGAGCCTTTAGGAGATGGAGAGGAGTGGAAATGCTATGTTATTGGAGGTGTGCCTTTGAAGAAGTCTCAGAACACTGGCTTTTGCCTCTTCCCCATCCTTTCCCTCGATGCTTAGCCATGAATTGAGTGATTTTGTTCCACCATGACTTTCTGCCACAACGTACTGCCTTGTCATAAGCCCCCAAACACAGGCCCTGCTGACTGTAGCCCGGGAACTCCAAAACAATGAGGCAAAGATGCCTCTTCTATCTACATACCGATTATCTCAAGCATTTCATTACAGTAACAAAAGCTATCTAACACACTTAATTGTTTACCTGACCTGTGGCAGGGTCCATTTCTCTCACAAGGTATTTGCAGCCATTTTTTAAAGTTTTCTGCCCCTAGCACTCAAGTTCGGTCACAGCTAAAGTGTCCAGGGGCCTTGCCACACTGTGTTCAGATCCTACTTGCATGTGGGTATCTATAGACAAGTTGTGTAACCTCTCTGTACCTATTTCTGGGTTTTACAAAGGAGTTCTTTCCAACATGTAGACCACTGGGTCATGTGGTCACCTAAAGAGAACCTTCCACATACCCTAGCACACACTGGGTACAAAGGGAGCTGCTGCTCCAGGTCCTTCCCCGGCAGACAATACATCCATGGGCATGAATGTTGGGGGTTGGTCTGGTACTATGTATAAAAATGCTAAATTCTGAACCCCAAGATCTGATTGACCCCAACGAGCGCATTCTTATGTATACCAGCCTTTATTGTGCAAACCTTGCTCCTCAATTTAAAGCTATTGGTTAAATAAAAGGGGCCACTGACAATTACTTGGGAAAATAGAGGTAGACGATGTTCCAGTTACTGGGCTGGGGGGTCACAGGGAGAAAAGAGAAGGAGAAAGAAGACGGAGAGAACAGGAGGGTTCCATTAGAAGTGATGAGCCAGGAGCATTTGGCCTAGTGAAGCGCCGTCTAGGACAGACTAATGGAGCAGAAATAACTCAGGTAAGACCCACACAAGTGCTTGGGGAGTGGATCTGGGGGAATTAAGAGTCTAGTGTATAGAAAAATAGATTAGGGGTAATTCGCCCAGTAATTGTACTAAAGCTGATTTTAAAAATCCATAGGACTCTGTCTCGATTATTGGGGGCTGGATGTCTCATATTAATAGCTAATAGAATTATTAAATAATGTTTAAAGATATCGTTTACACACAAAGTCATTCTAAAAGTACAGGCGACAGGCCAGAGCCAATTATCAATGCGATCTTAGTGATAGCCAGAGAGCTCTCTACGGGAACCCCCTCCAGCAATCTCCCGAAAGCATTTGGTTGGTGTTTGGAAGTTGCCACAATCCTGGTTACTAGAGAGAGTTAGGGAGCCGCTACTGTTGACACTGAGGTACACGTGACTGTTGGCCAGACTTCTCTGAGCATGGAAGGCAATGGCCTTCATCCCAGTTGGAAGGAGGCCACAGGCTGGCCAGGAAGAAAAGCACTATTAGCGATCAGCATACACTCACGTGCAGGGGCATGGGCACACACACACACTTACCATATACAAATCTACTCCTTCCATATTTTTCTTTGTTTGGAGGAAATAGTCTTCAGCCAGGGAAAAGGTGCCGTGAGTATGCCTTGACCATTTTCACTGTATGGCTGGATCCATTGGCAGCTAAAATCACCCTGTCTGCCTTCTCTAGTCTGGCTAAGAATGGAGTCAGCTTACAGGGTCGTGCCTAGAACTTTTTAAAAGCCTTCCTCTTTCAGGGCTCACATTTGACTCCAGACCTCTGTCTTGGCTACTTGGAATTTTAGAAATTAACTCATGTCCTGCCAGTTTCTAATGGACAGTAGCAACCTGAAAACAAGAAGACAAGGAGTTAGTGATGTCATACAGAGTCCTGCCTTCTAACATACAGAGCAAGGAGGGTCTGAAGGCTCCAGAAGGTGTAAAAGTAGGTGTGAGCATGGGCGTGGTGTGTGAATGTGTGGGTGTGAGTAGAGGCTTATGCGTATGTGAATATGTGTGTATTGATATTCTCATGCACCCTGGGAGTCTCCTTGGGGTGTCTCTACTTGAGGGAGAGGGGAACTATAGAGTATCCACAGCCATGCAGAGGCCCATGCAGAAGGGGAAGGATGCCATTGCCCTTTCCAGCTCGCTAATACCGTCTTTAACACTTTTCACGCTGCAGGAAGCAGAGAAAAGCTGCCTGACCATCAGCACTTCTGACTTTGAAACTGATCGTGAGTTCCTCAGGCTATCCACTCAAGACAGCAGCAGAAGAGCAGGAAGGCAGGGGTATGTTTAGATAGGAATGGAGGTAGAAAGACATACTAGACCGGGGCACTTCCCAGCATCCAGCTTTCCCCAGAGAAAACATCCCCTGGTACACAGAGTGAAATAATGAATCCCTGAAGGGCTTTTCAGAACCACACAGTCTTCCTGGCCCAAGCCTGCTATGTAGTCCAGGCTGGCCTTAAACTCATGAATATCCACTTACCTTTCCCTCCCGATAAAGGCATGCACCACTACTGCCTGGCTTAGGTGTCTTTTTGGTTTTTTTGTTTGTTTTGTTTTTTGTACGTTTAGATTTTATTTAGATACTTATCAAATATCTTTAATGCTAACAGGCTTTCATGACTGACTTTTAAATTTTTTTAAGTACACAATCATATTAGCAAGAGAAGAATATTTGTCTTCCAACATTCATATCAATTTCATAGTCTCCCCTGGTTGCTTCCCCTGGCTTCTTCAAAGCAACGGCATATTTCAGACCTTAGAGACAGCATGTACTTACAAGTAAAACGTTTGTTGTTAGCTTTTGATAGTCTATCACATACAAGTATTGTTTCCTTAACTCCATGTTTGATCAAATTCCACTCAAAACTGTACACACTAAAAGAATGTTTTATCTTTCATTTTAAAAAAAATACTGTTTTTTGAAATAACTCTAACCTTAACAGATAAGTTGCAAGAAATAATACGAAGAATTTCTGCATACCTTTCTACAGATTCTCAAACATCGACCGCAGCTTCTCCTCCCTTTGTGAGTATAAGCATGTATAAAAAATTAAAAGTCCCCAAATACTCCAAACTGCCTTTACCTTTGTTTGTATTTTTTAAAAATAAGTAAATTCTCTTCAATAATCATAATTATGAAGATTAAACAAGCATTATCCTTCCATAGACAAGTAGCTAACATTTGCTCCTAATGTGGCAGATCAATGGCATTGCTGACACTGGGCTGGAGCTGAATAACCTCATGAGATCAGTGTCTACAGTTCAATTTACTTATTTGTAATTTCTGTGTTTAGTCCAAGGTGAGATTGGAATGTTAGTCACTTCATGTAGGTCAGGCTGGCCTCCTGGTACTACCCAGTGATGATCTTTCTGCCTCCATACCCCAAGTGCTGGGACTACAAGAGTGTAACACCACGACCCTCAATTTAAAGATAAGGTCTTATGTAGCTCAGGCTGGCCCTGAACTTGTAGCTGAGGGTGACCCTCAATTCCTGCACTGCCTGTTGCCATCTCCCAAATGCCAGTATTATAGGCACATATTACTACAGCAGATTTTCCCCCCATAGTCTAGAGCAGCGGCTCTCAGCCTTCCCAACGAGCGACCCTTTAATGCAGTTCCTCATGGCATGGTGTCCCCCAACTTCATTGCTACTTCATAACGGTAATTTTGCCACTGCTGTGAATTATAATGTAAGAATCTGTGGTTTTGATGATCTTAGGCAATCCTTGTGAAGGGTCATTTGACACCAAAGAGGTCTCGACCTTTGTAATTCCATACATATATGTGATAATATATATTGTACATGTATGTGCATATATTTCAATTGAATGTATATGGTTGTAGCTGATTTTCTGTTGTGCTGTGATCGAACACTCACCAACAGCATCTCAGAGGAGGTAAGAGGTTATTTGCTTTATAGAATACAGCCGGACATTGATGGAAGCCAAGTCGTGAACTAGAAGAAGGACCTTGGAGAACTGAGGCAGAGACCACAGAGGGATGCCACTTCTTGGCTTGGTTCCCCTGGATGCTCAGCTAGCTGCCTTTACTCTATAGCCTGGGTTCACACGCCCAGGGATGGCACTGCCCACAGATGGGTGGACCACAGGTCGACCAGATGGAGGCAGTTCCTCAATTGATGTCCCTCTTCCCAGGTGACTGTAGCTTGTGTCAAGTTGACAAAAACTAATCAGCGCACACAGGAATGTGTTTCAGCTGAGTGTTTTAACTAAGTGGGTAGAGAGGTGGGTTTGGTGGTAGAGGGCTGGTGCAGGAGCATTAAGGCCTAAGTTCAGCTCCTAGCAGGGCCATGAAAAGCTCAGGTGGCAGGTGCTTTTAATCCCAGCAGGAGCAAGGGCGACAGGCAGCTCCCTGCAGCCAACTCAGTCTCCACTCCAGTGAGAGAGTGAGCCTGATTCAAAAGCACAAACGAGGTACCAGTGGAATAGCTCAGCAGGTAAAGGTGTCTGTCTCCAAGACTGGTATCCACCTGGTAGGAGAGAACTGACTCCCTTAAGCTGTCTGCTGACCTTCACCCAAATGCTGTGATGTACAAGTCACACACAAAATAAGTTAAAATGTTACCATCATCATCATCATCACCACCATCATCATCACCATCACCATCATCACCACCAGCAGCAGCAGCAACATCAAACCCAAGGTTGATGACTACTGAGGAACAACACCTGTGACTGACCCCTGAACTCTATACACACACACACACACACACACAGGCACACGTACACGCACGCGCACACGCATGCACATGCACAAGTTTAATTAAAGTAGAAGTAATTTTTAACTATCCACCTGTGATGGTCAGTTTCAATTGTCAAGTTGACTGGGCTGAGAACCACCCAGGGGTTTATAAAACTGCCCCCGCCTATGTCTGTAGCGATGCTTCCAGAGACTAATTAGCTCATGAAGGTTCTGACCTCATTAACCACTGATGGACTCCTGGAACAGTGTTTGGAGGAAGTAGACCCTGGGGGAGATTCCCCTGGCCCCTGGCCCCTTCCTGTACCATTCCTGCCTACAGGAAGTGGCACACTCTGCTCCTAGCACTGTTCTGCTCTGCTCAGGCACAGGGAGCCCAATGACCACAGAAAAAGCCCTTCGAAACCACAAGCTAAAGAAAATCCCTCTGACTTGTTTCTGTCACTGCTGGAGAAAGCGTGTGGTAAGCTACCCCCAGATTCCAAACCCACACCACATTCCGTCAACATGCTTTTCATCGCTTCACTGAGGAGTTGTGAGGGACATCAGCCATCAGAGCCTAGACAGCCAGCTCAAGAACTGAACATGTTTTTGAGACGCTGTTGCTTCCAAGCTGTTCTTCAAACTAAACCACTGTGCTTTCAGCCCAAGGAAAGACAACGCTCCTTACCTATATGATGTCATGGTCCTCCATTACAGCCACTTACGTCAGGGTATTTATGTGACCCTAAAGGAGCCAAGCTATTGGTGGCCAATACCCACTCACGTTTTATTGCCTGACAATTTTGAAAAGTTGAAGGAGTTTTGAACAGAGCCAAGAAAGCATAGAATCTTGGAAGCCAGTTCCAAGTTTTCAGCAATGAAGTCTCCTGACTGCCCCATTTCCTCCTTTTCAGGTCCCGTTTATTTAAGTCTGTTGATTCAAACCAGAACGCAATGCCAGACTTCTGCTAGCCCAGCCAGGTGTGGCTTGTTAGGGATGCCAGTCCAGGGTGAGGGCTTGGTGAGTTACTGCGCTGGCATCAAAACTGAAGGTAAAATATCATAAGCAACAGGGCCAGGTTCTGACCAGAGAGACCAAGAAACTCAGAGTCATGCGTCCACCTGTGGCCAGAACCTGAAAGAAAAAATCCACAGAAGAATGTTCCTGCCTCTGACCCTGGCTGACGCAGTTTTAAAATGTATATGCATATATAAATCTATATATATAAAACCCATGTGTGAATTTCATACATATCACCCGTATACATACATATATTTGTGTATACATATATATGTATATATCATCTATATACGTTTGTATACATCCAATACCATCCAGTGCCTACAGATACTTTACATGACTAAAAAGTTGTCTGTCATCATGCAATTCCTGGCTTTATATAGTCCGATTCCACTTGTATTTAATTCCTACATAATTCCATATACTATTATGAGTTTTCTTCTAAAATCTGGACAAGATCTGTTGAATGAACCTCACTACCCACTTTCTGGCAACACAAAAGACCACCCTGTTTGGCAGCACTAGCTGAGCTAACAAGTGAAGCCTTAAAAACTGAAGCAGAGGCTCTGAATGGAAACAGTGAAGCCTACCCGCACCCACCCACTGCATCTCTGATGGGCTACAGAGAACATAGGGAGGCTGTGGCCAGTGTATACACACAGCTTGATGCATCTTCTCTATGAGTCCGCCAATGGCAACAGCACTCAAGAGGTACCTATGCCTCCCTGCAATCACATGACCCAACTAAGAGCAGATATCAGCCATTCCTGTACTCGAATGTCCTGTGCATTAAATGCTATAGGATGCTAACTTTCAGTCTGACTTCTGCTCAGCCAACGCAACAGAGCTGAGGCTCTGCCTCAACTCTGACATAGCTGAGGTTCTGCCTCAAGTCCGACATAGCTGAAATCTGTCCATCTTCCTTGCTGTGTTATAGTTCACTGTGTAGCTTCACCTCATTAAACTCGCGGCTGTGTGTGATTGCATGCATGGCTTTGGTTTGGGGCGTAAGTTCTGCCCTACAAGTATGCCCATTTGTATTCAGTGTCTACTCAGGAGTGGGTTGATAACTTATGGTGTGAGGCCTTGAGAGACAGAAGGCGGCTGATGAGCCAGGTCAGGAGACATCCCAGACAGTCGAAAGGGCCAAAGATAACCGTTATGAAATGAGACAGCAGGGCCAGGTGCAGATACGTCTCAGGCCCCACACATTAGGCAGAACTCTCTGTTGCCAAGGACAGGCCGGAACTACAGGTGGGTGGTAACAAGCTGACCATCACCGTGGGCCTCCAATCATGTTTAACCACCAATGCAGGTCCCCCCTTCCCTGCTGTTGCCAAGCTCTGCCCCCCCCCAAAAAAAAGTGTATAAAAAGTGTGTACCTTGCTAACCCGGGATCTCCATTGCCCTGCTGGTAGGGCGGCCCCAGTTCACTGGATTCAATAGACCTCATGCTTATTGCATCATTCTCAGTCTCTGTGTCTTTGTGGGATGGGCTGCCTAGGCGTTTGGACTTCCAAGTCCAACAATGGCATATGCAGTTTTGGGGAGTACTAACCAAGCAGTTGGTAGGTCTACTCCTAAAAGATCAACACAGCAAGAGATTCTCTTAGGGAGTCCTCTGGGCACTAAAAACAAACAATTTATCAACCATAATTATGGTTGATATACCATAAGAGTTATAAGTTATGAGAAAACCAGTCTTCTTTCCAGACACAATTCAGGCATTTAGGGAAGCTGGGAGGAAAGCCATATTCCTAGTTTGTCACTTTAAAACATGCCATTTGGGGACACCCAGTAGGCTACAAATGCCTCAGATCTCTGACCCCAGCATGTTTCCAGAACCCTACCCCCCACCCCACTTCCGTTTGTGGATGTGGATTCTTTTTCCAGTCAACACCCATAGGCACAGACTGAAGATGCTGTCTGGAGATGGTCTGGAAGCATGGCTTCTTGATTCCAACCCCTAAGGCTTTGAAGCTGATGTCCTAAGGCAGACACTGTGCAGGACTTCACTTCTTAATCCTGGGACTGTCATCTGCAAAGTAGGTACAAGAATGGCATTGCATCCTGGGAAATGTCCGGGAAGATGGGTTGAGATGCCCGGAACTATGTTAGCTACATCAACTCCAATGAACAACATTCATATTATTAGTGATTATTCCCATTTATTTGCTGTCAGATGAGGGGTGACCCAAGCTGAGTGGCCTCCTTTTCCTTCCAAACAGCCACAAGCCTTCATTTTTCCACCTCCAGCTCTCTGCAGTAGCAGGAGCCTCCTGACTGCTAGCTCTGGGGTCACATTGCACTGAGCCCGCTAATCTTCCCCCTTCAGATGTGGTTAGCTAGGGATGGGAACTGCAAGCAGGAGGATGGCCTAGCTGGTACACAGGGCAGCTAAGCTGAGCTGTCTGAAGCCTGCAGCCAGGAGCAAACAGGAAACAAATTAGTTTAATCGTGGAATATAAACCGGCATAGGCAGGGAGAGATGGAAGAGCCACGCAAAGAAAGCTAGTCGCTGCCTCTCAGGCCGTTAGCACAGGAACCAATTCCAAAGGCAGGGACCATGGAAAAGGATGTGCACAGTCTGTCAGGCCCCAAGATGCCAGGTGTGGTGGTCAGCTTCTGGGCATGAGAATATGTACTCAGACGTGTCTCTAAAGCTAGGGTTCTTGGGGGTCCTACAGTAGAAGAGATAGAGACGTTAAGTCTGCTGGTTTATTGTCCCACAGGTCTATGCCTGGGGATTTCTGTGTCAATCATTTGACATGACCATTTAGTGACGTTTCATTTGTCCCAGGCCAGGGATTGCAGACAAGTTTTTTTGTTTTTTGTTTTTTGTTTTTTTGTTTTTTCCAAGTGACCAGCTACAAGAAAAAGACCAGAGTAGGTCCCTTTTTTCCTTTCAGTCCACTTCTCCCTTCCTCACATACTGGAAACTCAAGCATCACATGAACAGAGCGGGATTATTCCTTTGTGGGTTTTCCTTATTTGTTAGTCTACTCAGTGACAAACACTGGGTGCTATGGGTGCAGCCCAGTGCTGGGCTCAGCAGGTAGGCAGAACCTGATTTAAGTTTCCTTAAAGAACTTTAAAAGAAGATAAACAGAGACCTTTCATAAGGCCACTTTTAGTTCATTAGGTGATATGGGCATTAAATGTCCAAATATTCTTTACAACTAAGACCAACAGTCAGCAAGAAAGAGTGCGAGCCATCCTTTCGGGGCTCACTATCCACAGAGTCTCTATAGCTCACGGTAGTAGTGCCTGAGCCAGCTGGACTCTGACCCATGACGCAGGTAGAACCTTCTGGGCACTCAGGTGATAAACTGTGATGTCAGTAATTTGAACAGCTCAAAGCTCACCTTTCCTTCAGAAATCCAGCTCCAGTGTCCACCTCAGGATGGTCAGCAGCACCAAGGCCTTCTGGCCCTTGCCTCGTGTCACAGGCTGGCCCCTGTCAAGCTGGTATTACAGCTGTCAGCTGGCTAAGCCATATAGAAGAGCAGAGGACTGGGCATGAGCCTTGTCTGTGTTTGTATAGGAAGAACACACACACACACACACACAGAGAGAGAGAGAGAGAGAAAGAGAGAGAGAGAGAGAGAGAGAGAGACAGAGACACAGAGACAGAGATAGAGAGACAGAGACAGACAGAACAGAGAGACAGAGAGATAGAAAGAGGCACACAAATTCCCAGCAGACTCTAGCTTCATTGGCTGCATCACCAGAGAAGAGATGGAAGGCAACAAATAAAAACAGTATTAGGGACAGCTGCAAGTCACCCAGGTCACCAGGTGCCTCTTCCAAATCTTTCCTAGTTGCACGGTATCCACTGATAGCTGCATCCCTGGAAGCCTCTCAGGTGCCCAGTCAGTAGATACTCAGACATCTTGGATCCAACAGTTTGGCTTCATGCCGTCTGAATCGTCCCAAATCCTCAGACTCCAGACAACATCTAACATTACATATGGTATAAATGTCTCACCCGTCATTCCTGTGCTGTATTGCTTACAGAAAGACAACAACAGCAGCCCTCCTGCATTTGGCTCCGATGTAGGATTTTTCCAGATAGGTTCAGTTAAATCTACAGAACCCAAGAGCCTGGGGAACAAACAAGCTGTGCTAAACAATGGACTAAAGCCTGAGATGCATAGCCTCACCCCAGGGCTAGAAGTCCTAGAGAGGTGCCAGACAGCCGCAGCAGCCTTCTGGGGGCTCAGAAGACAAGCTGGGCTGGCTGGTTTCGGTGTTTCTTGGCATGTAGAAATTTCTGCTTGACCTGCTCCTCTATGTTCTTAGGTGGAAGCGAGTCAAACCTCCCCCTTCTGTAAGGATCCGCTCAGATACGTCACTTGCTGCTGGATTTTTCAATCCTAATAAGCCCATACAAAGGACACAGAATCCGGATGCTTTACTTAAATCTAGCCATAAGCCTAGATTGGGCAGATCTAGGGCTATTCTAACTTACCCCACAGCTATAAGGCCCCTTGTTGCTTGCTGTTTCTCCTGGCCAGGCAGTTATGGTCGATAGCGGGTTCCTCTTCCTCCATCTTTCTCCTCTCTACCTGCCACCCTTCTGGAGCCTCCTGTCCCACCTTTCCCCTCCATTGCCCAATCAAAGGCTCTATCTAGCCTTTTATTGACCTTGACCAGTAATATTGGGAAGAAGGTTGCAATGGCATCACTTGAGTATGTGAGGATCTGCTTGTTCTGGGCAACCAGCTCTTGAGGACTAGTATTAGCGTTAAAGTACAACCCACAGCCTCAGGCCAACCCGTTACAGTTACCTACCCAGACGACCTCATTTTAGCCTTGTCACCTCTGTAAAGACACCCGGAAGAAGCAACATTATGAAACATTTGCATGCTAAGACTTCAGTGTCTCTCAGGATAGCGAATAAGAAGGAGACCCCGCTCAACACACAAATCCCTGATTCCTGAGTTATCAAAAGGTCATTACAGGAGTCCTTCCCCAGCAGGTAAGATGCTACTCCACAGTAACGCCAGCACTGTGGAAGCCGAGGGAGGAGGATCTCCAGATGGACAATAGCTCTGACTATAGCAAAGACCCACATGTGGAGATATAGTTCAGGGTTTTTGCACAGCATGCACGAGTCTCTGGGTTTCATCCCCAGCACCAACCAATCAATCAATCAATCAATCCAATTTAAAAAGAAATAGGGAAACATGATCAGCTGCGGTTCCCTGAGGCCGTGAGTCCTGGGGAGCTACAGTTTTGATGCTCTTCCTCTCTTCCTGGTTCACTCATCAGAAGTCGGGTCTCCAGTGTGTTGGTACTGAGGTGATAGGGCTGTCAAGAAGTGAGATGTAGCTGGTAGTTTTGGCTGCCCGCTTTATGTTCCCGGCTGGTCACAGGTGCACACCCGCTTCTCTGATCTGCAGATGAAAGACACACACATTGGCTCATTTTTAAACTGCCTCATTGGCTCTATGGCTGGGCTCTACTAAGCCTTCCATGGCTAGCTTGCCCATACCTCTACTCCTAGCTCAACACCTCTAAATCTGCCCTCAACTTAGTTACCCAGTTACCTTCTATGAAGCCCATTGGTCTTGCTGCCCAAGACACTTTCGGCTTGCCCTTCCTTGGGCCGCTTAACTTTTCTGCCTATATTTTGGAAGCTCTCCCCTACAGCTCTGAGTCTTTGGTCACTCTCCGCCAAGCATCTAGATCTCCTCCCTCTTTCTCTCTCCTAGCCTGCAGGAACCCGGAAGTCCCGCCTCTTTCTTTCCTCCCAGCTATTGGCCACTGTCATCTTTATTGATAGATCAAAAACCAATTGGGGGCAAGGACCTTCAGCATCAAGGACCTTCAGCATCAGTAAACACAGATTCCCAATTAAATCAAAGCATCAGAACCACTCCTCTACTGCAAGACTGATTGGTATTGCTGCTAGGGAGTAGGTTAGGTCTTGTGGGCTTGGCTAGTTCCCTTGTCATAGGACTTGGAGCCCGCCCTTTCCTGCTCCTTCTTCCTATTTACACTTAAGCTTTTTCTGCAAGAAGCTGCTTTCCTATGGCCAAGGCTATGCTTTGGATGCTCCATCCACCAGAATCATGAGCCAAATAAGTGTCCTTATAAATTGTTCAGACTCAGGCATTTTGTTATAGCAATGTGAAACTGAGTAAGACATAAATAAGGACATTTGAATCAGAGACTCAATACAGAGGTACCATGGGTAATATTTCAAGGTACCTATGAATATATATCCCCATGGCAGAAGCCTAGGTCCATCCTAAAAAGGAAGGAGAGTACCAGCCACAGAGAGACCCTTTGGTACACAGTCCCCCAAGTCTACTAATGTCATTGACTTGATAGCTTCTGGATCCATCTGAGTTCACAGGATAGATGTGCCCCAAGACCCATTGGTGTTCCTCATATTCCAAAGCCATGCCTAACTGATACTGGGGACAGTCAGTCTAGAGAGAGGAGGACTTTTGTTTAAAGTTCTGAGTGTCCCAGCATCTGTGGCAGCCACAGAAGCAAGAAAAAAGGGAGGGTGTTCCACCCTAGCTCAACAATCCCTTCCCTTTCTGGGATTCGATGAATAAATGGTGGTCACCTACCCACCTGAAGTCACTTGTCCCCATCCTGGCTTCCTAGTGGCTGTTCTCTCTCCCAGGCTGGAGTGTTTGCAGTAAATTACCAGGCTCTTGGTGGCGGGGGTGGGGGTGGGGGTGGGAGCTTATTGTTCTGCCAGGACATCTCCCTTTGTCAAAAAACAAAAACTTGTTGTAAGTGGTACTTTTTTGGGTTTACCATGCAGACAGACTAATTGTATCTTTTAATCTGGGTCAAACTGCTCTTGCTTATTACAAATTGGCTCTGACTCCCACAGAGAAGGGAACTTGCGGAGCCTTAGCCAAGAATGTAGAGGCAGCTTTACCTGAAGACCAGTTGTTGTGCTCCTCAGGGGTGCTTCAGTTGATGCTCCAGGATGCAGGACAAAACTGGATGCTTGAAGGGACTTTACCCAAGCAAGCCTACCTTCTACAGCAGGACATGAGTCAGAGAAAGTGACTAAATAATACTTCCCAAAAGAGCCAGTACCACCCCCAGGGCTTGCTGGTTAATACAGGACTGCATTACTGGGGCAAAGGTTCTTGAGACTTTGACTTTTGACTTTGTCCTGGATTGGGTGAATGAACCTTTCGTGAAGTCTGAGGTATTCTTATGACAGAGACCATAGAGATGAAGTGATGGAGCCACAAACGAAGGCATGCTGGCAGCCACTTTAACCCAGAATAGATGAGGAAGAGCCCCTGTTGGTCCCTTGATGTGGGTCCAGTGGAAGCAATGTGACCTCTGACCTCTAGAATTTAAAGAGAATACATTCCAGTTGTTATTATCAGCAAAGTACATTAAGTTTCCTGAGGTACTCTGTGTTGGTAGTACTCTAGTTGATGGCTCCTTAGTACCCAAAGAGGACTTCCCACCACTTGAGATGCCATGAGTGACAGAAAGTATTGTAGAAAGGATGGCTGTTGAAATGACACTGCCTGTCTTCACCCCAGCTCCATGTATCAGCACTTCATAGCTGTGTGACCTTGGACAAATGGCCTAACCTCTCTGAACCTAGGTTTCATCATTAAGGCAGTAACAGTAACCATACCTCCCCACTGTGTTGTTTGTGGGAGACCCCAGGATACCACACATATAAACCAGAACCTGGGCATCCGGACTGCCTACCAGTGCATAGAATCTCGGTTGTTGTTGTTTTGTCTCCGTTTTTCTACATTCATGCTTCTGTTGACTTTCTTGATTGAGTGTGTGTGTGTGTGTGTGTGTGTGTGTGTGTGCGTGTGCATGTGTTGGTTTTTTCCCAGCATTCTGTAACTTTCCTCTGGGGGTACAAGTTATATTCATATTGTGTACAAAGTTAAATATTTTCCAACAACAAAAATGCTCTCTGTAAATTTCATGGACTTGGATCATTGAGAGCTAATTTCTCCTAAGCTCCAGGCACTTGGCAAACTAGAGGCAGAGGCAGGAGGATGGTGTTTGTGGTACTGAGGTCAGTAGGGATTTTGCTCACCTGATCCATTAAATAAGTTATTTTGACAAGGGCATCAGTGAGCTGGCCGCCCTGAAGCAGCCTGGTCATTCTCTGCTGAGGAGGCTGACGTTTACTGTGGTGTTTTTAGAGACTCCCCTCGACTGACTGACCAGCTGCCTTCTAACTGACAATGCTCAGAACCAGATTCTTATCCTTTGCTGGGCAGAGTATCAGTAAGCGTCAGTCCCCAGCTGACAGGCTAAGGACCTAAAATAACAGCCTTGGGTAGACTGAGATGCTCCAGACAGGAAAGCCAACTTGACTAACAATGCATTACCTGTGGGCTCTTAGGATCCAGGAGGCTTCCCTCCATCCTCCATTGTCATCTGACACTTAGATTGCAGGGGAACTGACCTTCAGATGCAACCTTCCTTCCCCAAAGTCCCTGTTGTTCACCATATAAACTCCCATCCCGGCACCGGGCGCACACAGTCTCCGTTTCCTAGGAGACACTGGCATCCTTCACTTGTTCTGGCTGTTCTAATTGGAGGCTAGTTCTGCCTTCAGAGATGCTGGTCTGTGTTCCTACACACCCAAGTCATCACCATCAATCCTGATCTAACACCAGTGTCTTAGTACAGTTAGACTCAAAATCAACTTCCCTGTGCTGCAGAGAGACCACTGACAATTCCCCTGTAGTTTCCGTGACAGGCTCCAAACTCCTCCTCTGTAAGCTTGTGTGTGTGTGTGTGTGTGTGTGTGTGTGTGTGTGTTTCTAGTTGTTTGGTTGGTCTGTGTTCTCTTTTACTTTGAGCCTTTGACCAAGCTCCTCAATCTGATAGCGTCTCTTCCTTCCTTCCTTCCTTCCTTCCTTCCTTCCTTTTTTCTTTCTTTCATACCTGGGTTTCTGGAACAAGGGAAGAAGTCTTCTGACACTTCTCTATCATCTCCATCAGACTCTATACTCTGACAGTAGCTTATTCTACTAGGGAGATAGCTAATGAACGTGTAAGAAGATGAATGGAAGGGGCTTCAGAATGCTGGCACTGAGGGCCCAGTGGGCTTCTGTTTATTTGTAAAGGAATAGAAAAGCAAAGTCAAGTTAGGAAGCTGTCAGTACTAAGAACTGTACTGAGAATAAGGTTAGGCCCCACGCATGAGAGAAGGACACGTGTAAGCTATGCAGCAAGCCCTGGTCAGGGCCAGCCCAGAGTATCACAGTTATCCAAGCTCAAGCTATCTGTGTCTACACTCATCTTGTCACTGGCTTCAGTCTACAAAGTTGCCGGAAAGGTTCAAAAGAGCAGCTGAGGCTCCAGCTGTCACATCTCCATTCCAGGCTAGAGAGAGAAAGTGAAAGCATCATGGAGCATTCCTCCGATAGATAGGTCATTTCCAAGGTGCCACCACAGGAGCTGCCCCCATAACATGTGACCGGATCTCACTGGCCGTGGTTACTAAAGATGTTTTATCTAGACCCACTGCTAACCAAGAGATGCTACTGGTGATGAAGACGGGGTGAACGGACATTGGAGAGGGACCTGGACCAGCCAGATGAAGGGGCATCCAAGGAAGGACTCATCCAAGTTCATTTATTCCAGTCACTCAAAGAGCAGAGGCAATAGACAGGGAGCCACCAGAGTGACTCAGGACACACTTCGGTGTGGTCCTCACAGTCCAAACGTTCACCTCCAAGTACAAGGCAAAACCTGATGAGAAAGAAGCTGAGAGCAGGCCAGCAGTGGCTAGCTAGCTCTTGCTGCAGAGATGGCAGGGGACCCAGTGTAGCAGGGTCTCAGAAGGATGCAGTGGACTTGGCCAGGTAAGAAGATTGCTACAGTGCTCAACTTGGAGACTGTCTAACCCAAGTCTGCCTGCTTGGGTGAGCCACTAGCTCTGACAGGGCAGACATAACAGAGCTAACTTCCAGTGGGAAAGAACTAGACGAGCTGCTGCACTGAGCCTGCCTACATGTGTGCAGAGCATGTCTGTTTATATTCTATTGTTAAGAACTCATGGCTGTCAGTGACCACAGACTTCAAAACACTCTAGCTTAGCTAATTGAGCTGTCATCGACTTCAGCTTTGGAACGTTGCTGGTCAGAGAAAAGTTCACCTGGGAAAAGATGGGAATGGTCAGCTTCCCTGGGGTCGGGTATGTTTCTGAGATTCAGACATCTCTCAGCACCATGCTATTTGTTCCTGAGTCACTTTGAAATGTTCTTAGCCATAAAATACATCACAGGATGATGGCCGCCATGGTTGAAACATGCTAGAAAGTGTGGGTAGATGCTGAGAGCTGTGTTTCTTCCTCTTGCTTCTGGTTTATGTCTCAACTGACAAAGCCATTCATCAGTCAGGACCCCACCTTGCTGGCGCCAGAAACCTAAAGCACACTTGCCTATGACCTGGTGCTCCTTATCTTCCTGCACAGAGGTGACAATAGCTTGGAGGTCTATAGAACCTTTAGGAGATGGCTGGCTGGCAGGAGGGCATCACTAGAGGCAGGCCAGCCCTTAGTGCCTGCTACACAGTTTGCTGTCAGTTGTGCAGTGAATAGAGGAGTCCCCATACACATCCCTGAGGTGTGATACCCTGCCAGGCACATGGGGCCAAGCAAGCACAGCTGGACCCTTGGAAATCATGGACCAAAGTAAACTTTGTTCCCTTAAGCATTTCTGCCAGGCTTTTGTTGTTGTTTTGTTTGTTTTGTTTGATCACAGTGATATTAACGTAATCCACACACAGACTAAGTCTGGAAGTATTAAGAAAGACAGTGGGTAGAAACCCCGACAACCCCGACGCTCTATAACACCAAGCAGCCGTCCAACCGGACTGAACTAGAGCTCATCGGGGATGCTTCGGAAGCAGTACTGGAGGGATGGAGTTACCGTGAAGTAGGTTATGGACGTAAACAGAAAAGTAAGCACAACGACATGGAAGACTACTAGAGAACTACCGCTGGGGAAAGCGGGGAGGCGGGAGCCAGACAGAAGATCTAAGGCTTGATCTGAATTCTGTCTTTTCTCTCTCCACCCCTACCCTCACACCCCCAAAGGCAAGAGCTCTACGTCTGAGCTACATCACCTCTGTCCAGGCTGTCCTCAAACCTGTAAGACACCTGCCTCAGTTTCCCCAGTGTGGTGATTATAGAGAGACCTGTGACTTATACCTAATCTATTTTCTGTCCTAACCTAAGTGAGTATTCTATTATTTATGAAAACAGTTCCTATGGTTTTTCAAATGCTGGACATATTCCAATAGTACAGTTTCAAGAGGCGGAGGGAGGTGGTCTCCTGTAGGAATTTTCACCGGATGTAGTGGCATGACTACAAGGGAGCTTAGGGAAGCATCCTGATGGGAGATGCTACAGTTGGTTTCTCCAGCCACCAGCCACTGGCAGCAACGCCTGAGAGCATCTGGCAGCAACCTCCCAGGGTGCCACCCTTGGGCTAGGCAAGACAGAGAGAGTGCCTTGGGAAGTTGTGCTTCCTCTGGGTGAAGGATGGGATCACTCCATCTCTGTCAGCTGCTCGTAGAAGGAAGTGCTGTAGAGAGACAGATTAGATCATCTATTATCAAGGAGGCAGAGATAGACTGAGGAGGTACCTGCGGCTTGCCAATTATCAGAGTGGGTCCTCCCAGCCCACCCTCTCCAGAGAGCCTGAATCGTGAACCAGTCCCTCACAGTGGGCCTGATGATGCAGCATGCGCACTGCAGGCAGTGAGAAGACATCGCCCAGACAAGTGGGTAATCCTCTGCTCAGGTGAGAGAAGGACAAACAGGACAGATGTCTCCCTGGCTGCTGTCATCATTGCCATCAAAGGCTAACTCTCAGCTGGACTGTCTGCTAAGAGGTTCACCCACTTCCCTTGATGTCTGGCAGCATCTTTACAAGAAAAGTAAACGAAGGAGACAGAGACAGGTTATCACTCAGATTTCTCCAAGTGATCTCCTCAAACAAAAAGTCTCTACATCGTTGTTGACCTGTTGATGACACCCAGAGATCAGCTGTGCAGATGGGGAGTAGGGCATAGTCCACTGCTTCTGCCCTGCCTGGAGAGGCAAACTGGTACCCAGCATGGCTGTCTCTGAGTGGGGAGATCCAGGAGCCTTGTCTTCAGGCCTAGTTCTAGGACAGATCCTGGAGCCCATATCCAACATTGCTCAAGTCTCTGGGCTCCTGTGCCTGGATTGTTGAGAAAAGACACAGTGAAGGTTCTTCAAGGCCTTCAGTCTCTAGACCCCTTGGTTAGTCTTACTGCCTCCCACCAGAAATGGGCAACAGAGAGTGACCAGCCACACGGTGCCAGCCACACTGGAATCCTGAAGCCACCACCTTCCAAATTCTCTCATTCCACCTCCTCATCTGGGTATTCCTTCTTTCTTTCTTTCTTTCTTTCTTTCTTTCCTTCCTTCCTTCCTTCCTTCCTTCCTTTCTTTTAATTCTTAAAATTATATGTGTCTAGGATGTTGGAGGCACATTGTGTCAAGGCACATGTACAGAGATCAGAGGACAATGGTTCTTTCTCTCCACCATGACGGTCCTGGGGATAGAACTGATGTCACCAACTAGGCAATACGCACTCTAAAGCAATTCTCATCTGCTTATAGATTTGGTACAATAAAAAGTCTTGTACATAGGAGACTTTTGTTTTCTGAGTAGGAGACGTGCTCACTAAAGAGTCCAGGTTGTCCTTGAACTCACAACTGTTCAGCCTCAGTCTCCTGAGTGTTAAAATTACAAGCCCGCATCACCAACACAACCACAGAAGTTCTAACAGGGGAGATGAGGCATCTGCCTCACAGAAAAAAGAAAAGAAGATAGGGAGGAGAGATGACAGAATTCTTGACTGAACAGAAGCCAGCCTGGAAAATCCAATTCCTGTCCCCTTCCCCACCCTGGGGACACTTCACTCCAAG